>JAPKLW010001396.1:192119-206858 GCA_026898455.1 Plectranthus barbatus | reverse complement strand
GGAAAGTCTTATCCTTTTGCGAGAGCTTTTTGTCAGAGTCGCAGTCCGGCTTCAAATTTGATTCTTTTGCTTTGGTAAGCTAGAATCTGTTAAAAGTATATTCCTTGTGATCCTTTGACTTCCGTTGTTTGTGATTCTTTAATCATTGCTGAAGGATCCGAATGCTAACTCCTTAGCATTCTGTCTAGCGAGCGTTCAGCCATTTGCTAGTGATCCTTTGTTAGCTTGCTTCTCTAGCAGTTTGTAAGTTGAATGCTGATATCATCTTCTATGTGTCTGCTAGGGATTATTCTCAGCACACTAGTCTATTACAACTCAATGTACAACTTATACAGGACTTTACAAAGTGTGCTAGACTATCTAGATTTCGGCAAATGATCGACCAACTAAATAAGGTTTGATCCAACAAAACCTTTTACAAACAAGTCCTAAGGGAGATTTTAGGGATAATTTCCCAACACCTGTCTAACCAAAAGTTTGAACCACAGGAGTTCGCTGGGGCTTACCAAGTGGTCAAACTAAAATGGGACAGTACCCAAACTGTCTAAATAGAACGCCGCGGTTTCGGCCTGCCGCCACGACACTCGCAATAGCTTTTCGGGGCTACGCGAGCAAGGAGGATCACCCACAGAGGAACTGGTCCTCCGGGCCAGGAGGTGCTCACGGGCACCCCAACAATATTGGATGCCCAATGGTCCGATAGATTGGTCCGACAAGTGAAGAAGCTCGAGAGATTATCACGCAACCGCCTAACGGATAAAAGAGCTGATAAACAACGAGGAGATAAGCTCGCGCCTTCTTCAGGGGAAGTTAACAATGTTCAAACCAACGACTCTGATAAATTCGGAGTTTGCTACTCAACCACATGCGAAAACCATGGAAACCCTAGCTAGCCTAAACCCCTATAAGAACCCCTCTTGTAAGCCGATTTTTGACACTTATTACTCTGCGTGCATAATACTGAATTTTTTCTGATATTTTTCCTCTCGCGACGAGAGACCGCACACGGTGTACTTAATTAGATTCATTCAAGCTCATCCAATCGACTTGACTAATAGTCATACGGTTATCTTTGAGTCCTACGGTTTGGTTGCTCTTTTAATTTATTCACTCGTTATATTGCCATTTCTCGCATTACTCGTATTTAATTCCCGGGACTCTGTATCCATTAAGATCGAACTTCAACAAAACTCGAATTAATTCTGAATTATTAAATATTAATCTATATACTTAGACTAATTTAAACCTATTAAATCTAACTCAAGACTTTTTTTTTTTTACTAAATGTGACTCAACTTATAATTCAAACTCATCAAATTCAACATCGATCTTCTTTATGTCCAACTTAAAAAATTTAAATTCATCAAATATAATTGGATACCCGCTGATTAAAGTGGAAATAAAAACACAAAAAATATATTCCATCCGTCTCATTTTCCCTTTTCATATATTACATTTATTAGTCTCATTACTAAAAATAGAAAATTAATTCATTATCACTAATAAATTATTAACTTTCCTTTCTTGCGTCATTAATCCGAAAATATTAGTTTTATTTGACCTTTTAAAATAGGCATATAATTTAAAATGGGAAGGTATCATTTCTTCCTATTATTGAATGGGTGATTCTAAATGCAGCCACATTTTTGCTAAACATAGCCCCTTAAAGAAATAAAAATTAAAATATGCTATTACAATTTTACCCCTGAAGCCCCCAATTTAAAAATCTTAATCAAAATAATAAAAATCAAATTTGAAAGTGTAACATCATATCTTCATCTATATAAAATAAAAATCAAAACCTTCAAAATCATATATAAATAGAAAATTTAAAACTATTTTATGTGAATCAAAATCCCAATTACGAATATTAAAACCCCAAATATTTCTATAAACACAGCCATTCAACTCAAGCTAACTTTGGATGGAAGTTAACATTAGATTCAACATCATGAAAATAGCATTGTCCGCACATTTCCCATTCAAAATTGGGATGATGATTCTAATGTTGAATGTGGTGAAATTTTACGATGGTGTTCAACTGAAGTGTTGTCATCCACCCATTCCATCATGCAAATCATCATTGCAAAAAACGCTCTCTCAAACGAAGCAGTGACAATGAGTGAAGCAAATAGGCTTTCAATCATAAGATTAACAATGGAAAAAATTAAATGTTTTATATTGTTGGAGTAGTCTCAATATAACTCGAGGAAGTAGTTCGAGTGGGTCGAGGAGACTAGTCCGGTAATTGGGTCGACCCGTGTAGGTCGACGAACTCGATAAGCTGTTCGAGATGGATAGATATGGAAAAATATATGGTGTATATCTTATTTCCTTGTTGAACAAGATTTATCCTAATCAATATTAGATTTGGATAGGAATAAATCTATTTTAGATAGATTTAGGTTTAGATATATCTTACCATATCTAGGTTTTATGTTCCTTATGTATTAAGGAATATCTCCCTATATATACCCCTGCTCCCCACCAATTGTAATTGTCACATACTTTATATTTTCTTCACCATAATAATATCATCACCGATGAGGCTTGAAGAGTGGACGTAGAGCATAGCTCGAACCACTATAAATTATTGTGTTCTTTATTTTATGTTAGTTATTTGTGTCTGCAATCGCTTCAATTCACAACAAATTGGTGCGGTGAATGTGGATAGAGAAGGATTGTGATGGGTTCAACCAAGTTCGAGGTGGAGCGCTTCACGGGATCGAATGATTTCGTTTTTGGAAGTTGAAGATGAAAGCGATGTTTGTACAGCAAGGCTTGGACGGTGCCTTGAAGGGAGAGGCTGGGTTACCTGACACAATGACGGAACAACAGAAGAAAGACACACTGGCGAAGGCGCATAGTGCGCTGATTCTGAGTCTCGGAGATACGGTGTTGAGGAAGGTGTCGAAGGAGAAAACGGCAGCGGAAGTATGGACCAAACTGGAATCCTTATATATGAAGAAGTCCCTAGCAAATCGTCTCTATCTTAAACAATCGTTGTATTCGTTTAAGATGCAAGAGGGAAGACCGATCAACGAGCAGCTCGACGAGTTCAATAAGTTAATCCTCAATCTGGCAAATATCGATATGGCGATAGGAGATGAGGATCAGGCATTGATGTTGTTAAGTGCGCTGCCAAAGAGTTATTCGAACTTCAAGGAAGCCTTAATGTATGGAAGAGAGTCATTGACCATGGATGAGGTTCAATCAGCTCTAAGTTCGAAGGAGTTAAATGAGAAGAACGAGGAGCGAGAGAACTCTCATGGAGAAGGCTTGGTGGCTAGTGCGGCTCGAGGAAGACCGGAGATGAGGAACTCCAACAGGGGAAGTTCGAGGTCAAGGTCGAGGCCAAAGCCAAGATCACAGCCAAAGGTCAAGTGCTTTCTCTGCCAAAAGAAGGGACATATCAAAAGAGATTGTCCAGAGAGGCAGACAAAGCAGGAGCAGAAGCAGCAAGCGGATGTAGTTGTTGCTGAGCAGGAATATGACTCTGGAGAGGCATTAGTAATTTTGAATGAGCGCTCGGAGAGGGAATAGATATTGGATTCAGGTTGTACATTCCACATGACACCCAATAAGTCATGGCTCGAAGGGTTCGAGGAGCAGGAGAACTCGAGTGTTCTTCTGGGTAACAATAAACCATGCAAGGTGGTTGGAATAGGTTCGGTGAGGATTAAGATGCAAGATAATACTGAAAGGGTACTTCGAGGTGTAAGGTACGTTCCGGAGCTTAAGAGAAATTTGATCTCTTTGGGGATGCTCGACGAACTGGGTTACACGATCAAGATGGAAATTGGGACTTTGAAGGTGCGCAAAGGATCCCTGGTCTTGATGAAAGGAGCTCGAAGAAATGGTATTTACACTCAGATGGGGAGCACGGTGATCGGGGAGGCTTCGATAGTGATGGTTGACAAGTCAGTACTGTGGCACAGGTGACTCGGTCACATTAGTGAGAGAGGACTACAGGAGTTATCGAAGCAAGATCTGTTGCTCGGGGATAATATCAGAGAGTTAGATTTCTGTGAGAATTGCATCTATGGGAAATCTCACCAGGTAAACTTCGGAGTAGGTCAACAAAGAGCTCGAGGAACTCTGGACTACATCCACTCAGATCTATGGGGACCTTCAAGGGTCAGTTCGAATGGAGGAGCGAAGTACTTCATGAGCCTCATTGATGATTACTCAAGGAAGGTGTGGGTCTACATCTTGAAGAATAAGAGTGATGCTTTAGAGACTTTCAAGAAGTGGAAAGTGCTGATCGAAAATCAGACTGGAAGGAAGGTGAAGAGGCTGCGAACTGACAATGGCCTTGAGTATTGCTCGAAGGAGTTCGAGAGGTACTGTTCGAAGCACGGTATTGCGAGGCACAAGATAGTGGCTGGAACACCTCAACAGAACGGATTGGCGGAGAGGTATAATCGGACGTTGCTGGAAAGAACGAGGTGCTTGTTGTTCGGTGCGAAGTTACCCAAGTCGTTCTGGGCAGAAGCAGTGACTACTGCAGCTTATTTGATCAACTGGTGCCCCTCGACTGCACTAGGTTTCAAGACACCGGAAGAAATATGGTCTGGTCATCCTCCGAATTTTAGCAACCTCAGAGCTTTTGGTTGCTTGGCTTATGCGAACATCAAAGGAGATAAGCTTGGGAGGGGGGCATTGAAATGCATATTCATTGTGTACCCCGAAGGTGTGAAAGGGTACAAGTTATGGTGTCTCGAGTCGGATGTAAGAATGTGCATCATTAGCAGGGACGTGACGTTCAAGGAGGAGCTGGTAGAAGAACTGAATAAAGGGGCCGAGGATGGGAAAATATCCTTGAGAAACAAGGTGGTGCTTCGAAGGAACAGTCTGACAAGGTCGAAGGAGATAGATCAGGTGCAAAGATTGAGGTGGAGCCGACCAGTGGGTCGTAGAGTGCATCTCAGGTGGATGGGGAGATCGAGGTGGTTCGAGGGTCAGGTGCACTTCAAGATTATAATCTCACGAGAGATAGGGAACGAAGGCAGATAAGACCTCTCACTCAATTCGGATATGCTGATGTCGTAGCATATGCCTTTGTTATGGCGGAAGAGGTAGAGCTAAATGATACTGAGCCGAAGAGCTATACCAAGGCCAAAACTTGTAAGGAGAGGCTCAAATGGCTCGATGCCATGAAGGAGGAGATGGACTCCTTGAAGAAGAATAACACCTGGGAGTTGGTGGATAAGCCAGGGGAGAAGCAATCGATAGTTAGCTGTAAGTGGATCTTCAAGAAAAAATAAGAGGTTTCTGGGGTTAGATTCAAGGCTAGACTAGTTGCTCGAGGCTTCACGCAACGGGAAGGTGTGGATTATGGCGAGGTGTTTGCGCCAGTGGTGAAACAAAGGTCTATAAGGCTGATATTATCGTTAGTTGCTCGGTACGACATGGAGTTGGAGCAACTGGATGTGAAGACCGCATTTCTGTACAGAGAGCTGGAGGACAGGATCCTTATGACGAAGCCCGAGGGCTTCGAGGAAGCTGGTAGCGGGGAGAAGGTGTGTCTTCTCAAGAAGTCATTGTATGGATTGAAGCAGTCTCCAAGGCAGTGGAATAAGCGGTTCGACAAGTTTATGGTTCAACAGGACTTTGTTCGATGCAAACACGACCCATGTGTATATTTTCGAGGTGAAAATATGGAGACTCGAATTTATCTACTGTTGTACGTAGATGATATGCTGATAGCGAGTCGAGATAAACAAGGGATAGCCGAACTAAAGGAAGCTCTGAGTCAGGAGTTCAAGATGAAGGATCTCAGTTGTGCTCGAAGGATCCTGGGTATGGAAATAGTTCGAGACAGGGCTCGGAGAAGACTCACATTATCTCAAGAGGGATACTTGATGAAAGTTCTTGAGAAGCATGGAATGAAGGATGTAAAGCCTGTGCTCACTCCGTTAGCAGATCATTTCAAGTTGAGTGCTGCTGGGAAACTCGACGAGGAGGAAAGGGAGTTTATGAGAGGTGTTCCTTATGCGAGCGTTGTCGGTTCGTTGATGTATGCTATGGTCTGTACGAGACCGGATCTTGCTTATGCTCTCAGCATGGTTAGTAGGTTCATGGCCGAACCTAGGAAAGAGCAATGGACAACTCTGAAGTGGGTCCTCAGGTATGTTCGAGGGACAGTTGGAAAGGGTCTAGTCTTCGAGGATGATGGTTCGAGCTTGAGGCTCCCAGTCGAAGGGTTTGTGGACTCGGATTATGCAGGATGTATGGATACGAGGAAGTCATTAACGGGTTTTGTGTTCACATCGTATGAAACGACGATTAGTTGGAGAGTAAGTCTGCAGATGGTAGTTGCCTTATCTTCGACGGAGGCGGAGTACATTGCCTTGACCGAAGCGATTAAGGAAGGTTTGTGGTTGCTCGGGTTCATGAACGAACTGGGGATTGGTCAAGGAAAGATGAAGGTTTCCTGTGATAATCAAGGTGCTTTACAACTGGCAAAGAATGACGTTCATCATGAGAGAACTAAACACATCGATGTAAAGTTCCATTTTATTAGAGATGTGGTGGCAGCCGGAGAGGTCGAGCTGCACAAGGTCAATACTCTCGATAATCCTGCGGATATGATTACGAAGCCAGTTCCAAGTACTAAGTTTGAGTATTGTTTGGAACTGATCAAACTGTTGAAGTCGAACTGAAGAGGAGGTGCCAAGCCGAGGTGATAATGAGCCTAAGGTGGAGAATTGTTGGAGTAGTCTCAATATAACTTGAGGAAGTAGTTCGAGTGGGTCGAGGAGACTAGTTTGGTAATTGGGCCGACCCGTGTAGGTCGACGAACTCGATAAGCTGTTCGAGATGGATAGATATGGAAAATATATGGTGTATATCTTGTTTCCTTGTTGAACAAGATTTATCCTAATCAGTATTAGATTTGGATAGGAATGAATCTATTTTAGATAGATTTAGGTTTAGATATATCTTATCATATCTAGGTTTTATATTCCTTATGTATTTAGGAATATCTCCCTATATATACCCCTGCTCACCACCAATTGTAATTGTCATATACTTTGTATTTTCTTCACCATAATAATATCATCACCGAGGAGGCTTGAAGAGTGGACGTAGAGCATAGCTCGAACCACTATAAATTATTGTGTTCTTTATTTTCTATTAGTTATTTGTGTCTGCAATCGCTTCAATTCACAACACATATCCTTCTACCACATTCCAAGCAAAATCACCCAAAACTCTAATTGTAGAAAATGAGGATTAATAAACATCATATGCACGACGAATGACTTAATGGAATATATGTTGTGCATGATCTCAATACATTTCTAAGTATTCCCGATTGTCATAAAATCAGTTTCTCTTCTAAAACAGATCTGCAAAAAAAATCTCATTATCAATCAGCTATGGTTAATTTAATACTTTGAGTCTGTTTATGTATACTGTTTTCGATTAGGCTGATGATTAACTTCCAGATGCGGCGTGAAACATTGTAAAGCGAGGGTGATCTGAAATTGTTTCATCTGATTCAGCCACACATATAAAAAGAATTCATGTGATACATTTAACACTTCCAACCACTATCTGCTAGACTGCCACGCAGTTTCTCTCTTGAATGGCAGGGTTGCGTTTACAGTAACATAGGTTTTAGTTTTCGTAGATCAGGATTGTAGTTTCGTAGATGAAAATATGGGACTACACATTTAAATTTGAAGTTTATATTTTGATTAAAATTTAAATTGGGGGGTTACAAGGTTAAAATTGTAAGATTGTACTTTAATTTTAATTTTAATTTTTTAAAGGGGCTATATTTAGTAAAACTGTGACTGCATTTAGAATTACCCTTATTGAATTTATGATAAACTGGAGATTAAAAAAAGGCTTTAGTTATGAGTGGTGGTCGCTAAATAGATGACTTACAAAAATAATAATTACTGATAAAAATAAATAGAGTTGATTTGATAAGTTTTAATTACCAGAGTACAGGGGCGAAGGCAGTCCCGGGCTGGGGGGCTGCCGACCCCCCGGCGATCATAATTCTTTTTTTTTTAGTTATGTTTATAAGACTCGATCCAATCGTGATATGGTTGAGTCCCCCGAAACATGGTCGAGCCCCCCAGAACTTGAAGTCTGCCTCCGCCCCTGCCAGAGTATATATGTAATGTAAGATCGTTTCTCGTATGGAGATATTATTTAGTTTATTTAAGTAGCTTAGTATATAAAATAAAGTTTGGAGAGACAAGTGGCGAAAGGTGAAGATGTTTGAGTAGTTTTATGGAAACACGTATCCCTGTTGCAAGTGGTGATGCATTCTTTCTTTGAGCAATTTCAATTTTCGATTCAAATAATTAAATTATTATACCATGGTTCATTATCATTGGCAAACATCACGAATTAATACAAACTCCACTTTTTTTTTGTCTTTTTTTTTTTTATGTGTTGCAACTTACAACTATTAAATAATTAACTCCCTTAACAAAATTTTGATGCAAATGTAACAAGGAGTAGTGAGGTAGACTAAATGTGTTGTGTTTGGTTTGGATAAGCATGAGATATTGCCAACTCTACAGCTCTCTCTCTCTCTCAGTAATTTATTGAGTAAAGAGGAATCAAAGATAAGATCATTTTCTTTGTAAACTATAACTATTGTGATCGACAACTATAATATTACAATTTTACTTTTGGAATTTTCCATAAAACCTTTTAATAGATATGATCAAAAAATAAAAGAAAAAATAGACAAATATATTTCAATCTTTAATAAATTAGGAAATTTTATTTCATTAATATTTTTTGTTAAAGAATTATATTTCATATTTTACTTTTATGAAGAAATGTTATCCCATATTAGTAGTTGTTAAGTGTCACGTGACACTGATGTAACACTGATCCACTGCCACATAATTGTTCCATGACATTCTAACGAACAATATCATAATATTGTCGACTTCTTTCCCACAAGAGGATGAAAACAGGTTTTGTATTATCCCTTAAGTTCCAGAAAACCACATACAGGGCTGACCCTATAATTTCGGGTGCCCTGTGCGATGAGTATAGATGGTGTCCCGATTTTACTATTATAATTTTAAATAAAAAAATTAATAAAATATAATATAACTATATTTGTATAAAATGTGACTCATATAATCTTTAATTACAAGTTGTTCAAAAACTATAAATTGCAAAAAAAACCATGTTCTTTTACTTTGAAATCATGCAAGTTTTTTATTATATTCATCAATAATCAAATCTAAAATAAAATAAAAAAGCACAATGCATAATGATCATTTGCAGATAACTTCATAATTCTCTTTTATTTTTTAATTAGACTCACCACTAAAAATTTAGCAATCTATTTTTTATAAAATAACTAACAATCTATTAGACCTTTTTTTCAATTCAAGAACATATTTTTTTAAATAGACTAATCACATTTTTAAATTATAAAATAATTAATATAATATTGTGAAGAATAGGATTTTGATATCGACTATTCACATTTTTAAATCATAAAATAATTAATATAATTTTTAAACTTATATAAGACAAAATATAAATTTAAGTCATCTACTATTTTAGTTTAATTGAGTAAAAGATGAATTTATTTATTTTTGAATTAATCTAATTTTGTAAATTCATTACTAAAATAAATTAATAATATATTAATACTAAAAATTTTATAAAAATGGTGCCACGGTACAGCACACCTCTCGCACAGCACACCTCTCGCACGGCTTCAGGCCAGCCATGACCACATATTCCGACAGCTACACAATATTGTCTTGTAGCTGCATAGGTCGTACTTATCAGGTTTTATTCACTTTTGTCTAATATATGTGTGTTATTTTTAGGTCATTTTGTTGTATATTGGAGTAATATGGAACTTATTCATTTTTCAAAATTTCTAATTTCTGTTTCTACTCTACATTTTCTAAATTGAGAAAAGACAAATAAATCCAACCTACGTGTAGTACACGTGTCAGCCATGCATGCATCGCAAAATTCCCTCACCACCTTCACCACCACTATATAACAATCACTCCAGATTTTCCACTCAAATCAAACCAAACCAAACGCAGCATGCTTCTGCTTAATCGATCAAACATGGGCGTCAAGTCGATCAACCCCAAACTCTCGTTACATCTCCTCCTCTTCTCTCTCTCCCTCCTCCTCATTACCTCTCACTCCTACAAAAGATCCGAGCAAGAACAGGAATCGCCGGAAGCCGAGCTGTTCCAGTGCTTTCTCAGGTGCGGCAAGCCACCAGGGAACGAGCACGAGCTGACCGGGTGCGAACAGAGATGCGTGGATCACTATCAAGAGAGAAAGAGACATGAGAGGGAAGAAGGCGGCGATGAGGTGGTTGAGATAGAGGAGCCGCGGAAGGTGTACGAGCGCTGCCAGCGTGGCTGCGACAAACAGCAAGGATCGCAATCATCACATGATCGCTGCAGAAGAACTTGTCGGGATCTGTACGGCGAGGTGGAAAAACACCGCCGCCAAGAACGCCACGACAGAGACAGAGACGACGCAGGTATATCTTTTGTTTTCTAGTGTCCATATATATATATATATGATTTATAATTTGCTAAGAATTGGATAATGACAGAAAATCACCACGAGCCTATCGAGGAACGGTACAAGGAATGCCGGAGCAGATGTGGGAGGCAAGCAGGAGGGCAGCAGAGGCAGCTGTGTGAGTACAGATGCAAATGGCAGTTCGAAGAGCAGCAAAGAGAGCGCGGCCGCGGCGGAGATGAGAGCAAAGAGGGAGAGAGAGAGAGCAGAAACAGAAACCCTTACCTCTTCGAGAAGCAGATATTCAACACCAAGTTCAAAACTGAACAAGGTCACATCAAACTCCTCCCACGCTTCTCCAAGAAGTCCGACCTCCTGCAAGGAATCGACAACTACCGCCTCGCCATTTTGGAGGCCAATCCCAACACATTCGTTCTCCCTCATCACTCCGATGCTGAATCGATCTTCTTTGTTGTTGAGGGTGAGTTGTCGTAGCTTGGTTTTCCATTTTGTGGGGTTCTTACTTCTTAATGCTTTGTTTTTTATGTTTGTGGTGATAGGGAAAGGAACAATAAGCTTTGTGTGGGAAAATCAGAGGCGATCATACAACTTGAAGCAAGGAGATGTGATGAGGGTTCCTGCAGGATCGATTGTTTACTTGATCAATCGTGATGATAATGAAAAACTGCATGTCTTGAAGCTCTTGCAGCCAGTAAACACTCCAGGGAAGTTCAAGGTTAGTATGTACATACAAGTTCAAAACAGTAGTCTATCATCTTCAATTCCAACTGCAGAGAGCGGTTTCATCGTTTTAGTTTTTGCTAATATTTGTGTTTAGGATTACTTTGGTGTCGGAGGAGAGAATCCGGAGTCATTCTACAGAACCTTCAGCAATGAGATTCTTGAAGCGGCCTTCAATGTAAGAAAATAATATGTATTTCCATCAACTGTAGATCAGAATTAATCCCATCAGTTTCCTTTAATTATAACCAATTCCTCAGACTCCGAGGGAGAAGCTCGAGAGGCTTTTCGGACAGCAGAGGGAAGGTGCAATAATCAGTGCTACCAAAGAGCAGATTAGGGAGCTCAGCGGAGAATCCGAAACCTCTTCCAAGGGAAAAAGAGAGGAGAGATGGAGTCCGATCAACTTGATGAACAAAACCCCATTGTTCTCGAATAAATTCGGGCAGTTTTTCGAGGCGTCTCCCAACGATCATGATCAGCTAAAAGACTTGGACGTTGCAGCTGGACTCATGAAGATCAAGAAAGTCAGTATTCCATCATCCATGCATATATGCAAAAACAGAACCCATATAAATTTAACTGATCAATATCATTGAGCATCTGTATCATTGCTTTGTCAAGGGTGGGATGATAGCGCCTTATTACAACTCGAAATCTACGAAGATAGCATTCGTGGTCCAAGGCAGTGGCTACTTCGAAATGGCGTGCCCTCATCTATCATCACAGAGCCAATCACAGGGGAGGGAAGGCGTGCGCTACGAGAAGGTCAGAGGGCGGCTATCCGTCGGCGATGCGTTCGTCGTCCCAGCCGGGCACCCGGTGGTGATGGTGGCCACCGGAGAGTCGGAGTTGCAGCTGGCCAGCTTCGGAATCAGTGGCTCCTTCAACCAGAAGCATTTCTTAGCCGGTGAGTTTGCATTACTTGGTTGTGTTTTTGAATTTTGATGGCTAACGTTTGTTTGAATGTGGGTGGGGGCAATTCAGGGAAAGAGAACATATGGAAGGAGGTGGAGACGGAGGCGAAAACGCTGTCGTTTGGGATTCCGGCGAAGGAGGTGGAAGAGATATTGAGGAAACAAGACGAGTCTTACTTCGTGGCAGGGCCTGAGGGGAAACGACACCGTATAGTGTCGATTTTGGAGTTTGGTGGGTTTTGATGTAGGTTGTTTTTTGTGTGGAAAGAGTTGTGTGTGGATAAATAAGGGGAGGAGGCTGCTAAGCTATCAAGTCAAGTTTTTCTTGTAAATTTTGCTTTCAAAATAAATACTCTCTTTCTCTCTCTTATTTCATTCCAACTTTGCATAAATTGCTTACGCGAAGACATGTAAAACGAATTAATTAATTATTTTGAGATCATAAACCCAATTTAATGCAACTTTCATGTTTATAAGAAGGTTCAGTTTTTAATGAGAGTATAAAGCCAACAACTTTTAACAAAATCTTATATTACAAACTTCAATATTAATCAAACATTAACAAAATAACACCTAGTCAAACATAAGTCACATCGATTTTAAATGCAATCCTGTAAAATTCAAATTTAATCTTTGTTGGGGCGACATTATCGGCCCAATTACCAAACCAAATCGACGATCCAACTAAGAGCTCATAAATGCGACCCATGTTATTTTGCAAAAAAAGGAGACCCATGTTATTTTGCAGAAAAAGGAAGCAGACCGGCCCAAAGAAAACAGTTCGAACATTGATCGAGCAAAGGGGATCGAACAAAGTAGTTCGACGGAGAAACAGCTCGCTCAAGAGGAATCCAATTCAGTCAAAGAATGGTCAGATGAATGAAGATGATGTAACGGGGAAATCAGGCGAACTGCTTATCAATCGGGAAAAGCTATTTAATGATAAGGAGTTATGATCGCGAGCTCTCTGGGAGAATGGCTGAAAATGCATGCGGAAGACCGGGAACACATTTATAACTACCTGGCGGAAAAATAAAGGAAGCTAGAGTTCGAGTAGAGCTTATAAATACCTCTTAAAAATCCTTATTTGGACACCTGAGCTCCCATATAGATTTACTAGCAATATTAACTTACATAGTTCTTCACACTGATAATTGCTTTGAAGATAGAGTTTTTCTGGATTGATATTTCACAATAATCATCATCTAGTCTGGCTAGGGGTGTACATGGTTTGACCGAAAACGGCCGAACCGGCCAAACCAAATTAATTTGGCCGGTTTGGCTGGTTTGAGAAAAATAATTGGTAGGGTTGATTTGAAAAATCTCAAACCGGATGATTTGGTTTGGCCGACGGTTAGAAGGATGAAACCGGCCGTATAAATATTATAATTTTTAATATAATAATGATAATAAAATATTATGAAGAAAGCTAAAATATCAATTATATTTATATATATGTCCGATGCTTATGTTCTTTCGAATTGTAACCTTATAAATCAACTTATATCTAATTGTTTCTTGCAACCATAACATTATTTATTTATTTCTTATCTCATATTTATAATTAATGATGAGCGAGATATATTTATATTAGTTTTATTTTGTGTATCATTCTTTCCTTAATATTTAATAATCAAATTGATATACAAATTTTATTGTTTGCAATATTATTAAATGAATAATCTTCAAATCGTTTAAACCGGCCGAACCAAACCGTTTTAATATGGTTTGACCGGTGTGGTTTGAAATAATTATTTGGCTGGTTTGGTTTGTAAAAATTTCAAACCGTACTTCACCCCTTAAACCGGCCGAACCAGACTGTGCACACCCTAAGTCTGGCATTTGAATCAAAACACGGTTTGAATCAATCTTTAATAACTTGTTTTCTAGCTATTTTCTGTAATTTATCTCGCTATATTATATAAGTTCCTAGGGCCTACCTGTCCGACAAAAAATACCCTCAACAATTTGGCACTGATCGCTAAATTATTTAACAGCGACTTAGCAAAGCTAATAATATAGCGGCAAATAAAAATTATCGATCCCAGAGGGAAAGAAGTAACGAAGAATCCTAAGTACTAAAACATTAGTTCTCAAAACACTGGTTAGGGAAGAAATCAAATTTTGGGTTGTGATTATTTCGAAATTCTCAATACTTGCGAATTAAACTTAAGACAGAAAACTAAATTGCTTTTGATGAAACGATTGTGAGAGTACAGATTCCTGGGATATCTACCTATCAAGTATGACATGGAAGAATGAATTGATTATTTCCCAATTTAATTCCTCTTCGTAGTGAAACATCAGAAAGGTATTATGAACTTCTTTGTTGGACAATTCATAAAGTAGATTAATTAATTACCTATCTCCGCTCGGTCTCAAGATAAATTAACTAACTCCAAAGATCTACGGATTTATCCCTACAATCAATCTCCTTCAGTTACGACAAGAAATTAGATTATATTGTGAAAATCTCTTTCCATTGAAAACTATTACAGTTACGTCTCAAGTAATCAACTAGTTAATCGTAAGATGTGGCCAACAAACTCAAGATTATGAAATAAACTCAGATTTCACAAACTAC
>JAPKLW010001396.1:178122-192109 GCA_026898455.1 Plectranthus barbatus | reverse complement strand
CAATACTAAATTCTCTAATTTGCTCTAATGATTTTCCACTCTAAAAATGAATTTACACATGGCTATTTATAATAGTGAAGGATGTATCAAACAGTATCGAGGAGTAGATATGTGTTTATCTTCGAATCAGACTCAGATCAAGAATCCCGTAAGCGCGTCGATCGCTGGAGAATAGCATTGATCGACGCTGATGAAGTACCCTCATCGATCGACATGGAATGGCATCGATCGACGCTGGCTTGCTGCTTCCGTCAACCTTCTCCTTCTCCTTTGTCGAGCACTTCTTTTCCAATCATCGCGTCGATCGACGTGGTCTTGAACTGGGAACCTATCCTTCGTTATTTTCGACCAAAACCTGCATGATTCATCAAACACGACATTACAAGTACAAAAGCCAATTCATGCACGAAAAAGACACCAAAAACAATCTGAACACCACACAATTAGTCAAAGAACAACTAGATAAGTTGGTGAAAATCCTAACTTATCAGGCACCCACCGTGGGGCCCTGGGAACAAAACTGTGCTAGCCATTATTGCAGAAAATGGCTGACGATGGAGACAACACCAATGTTATTGAAGTCGACACAGAAAGAACTGCCCCTCAGACAGGGGCAAGCAGATGAGCCGACCCGGGTGCAGGACGGGAAGCTCCCGCAGGAACCGGATGAAGACGTCCTCAAGCAACAGGATGCGGGACGACTCAGCTGCCGGGTCGTCAAGAAATAGTAGATGATCTCCGGCGAGCTTTCAACATCACGCCACTTGCCGAATAGGTGTTTCCTCCACCACCACCCTCTGTTTTGCAGGAACCTTATGCAACCCAATTGGTCAGCCAGGTACAGACAGCACGGGGCATGATGGAAATAATGGGGGTGCAAATGGAGGAGATGACGCGGAGACACGATTTTCTTGATCGAGAGAATTGGCGATTGTTGCATCAAGTCAATACACGGCCGATCGTCGAGGAACCAGGAAGTGCCAGTAGGGAACGCCAGGCCACGGCGAGGGACTTAACCAGGCAGGTGGAGCCAGAATTGGGCGTGCGACCCCTCGAACTCCAGTGGAGAACCCACCAACACGAACGAACCAAACAACGGAGGCCAATCTGGCAAATTACTCTACATTGGCCCTGATAGAGCGACGATTCGAGCAATGACAAAGTTACTTCGAGTCTCTCATCACTAGAGTTCCCAGTCTCCCACCACCGGAGAAGACAATCCTGAGAGAAAGTTTTGCAAAATCCAAATTCACACCAGAGATCGCAGAAGCCGAACTACCGGATCGATTCACTCTGCCAAGTTTCTCGCTCTACGATGGAACAAGTGATCCGGAGAACCACGTGGCTGTATACAAGCAAGAGATGTTCGTGCTAGCAATCCCGAGTACACAATGAGAGGCTTGCATGTGCAAAAGCTTTGGCTCGAGCCTCATGGACCTGCACTGCAGTGGTTCATCAACCTGCCAAGGAGCTCCATATCTCCATTTGCTGAGCTGCATCAGCTATTCCTCAGTCAGTATTCGAGCAGTCGGAGGCTCGAAAAGCACCCCGATGATTTGTACGCAGTAATTCAGAGGCCAGGCAAACCCCTAAGAGCGTACCAATCGAGATTCAACAAGGAGCTGGTGGCCGTACTGAACTGTCCAAACAGCACTGCGGTGCAGGCTTTTACAAAGGGTTTAGACGTGGATTCAGGTATTTACCACGAACTATCTATTTACCCCTGCCAAACCATGGACAATGCGCTCAACAGGGCATGAGCATTGATTAAGTGGAAAGAAGATGAGCTTTACAGGAACGCGCACCGAAGTGGCGGGAGATCAACAACTAGGGAGGACCAGCGACGCGAACCTCACGACAGACGCCCATCAAGGACACACCCAGTGGCGGATCCAGAAAATCCTCGTGAGGGGGGCTGAAATTTTTTTTTTGTCTCCACTGGACTTCAATCCTTTGTATCATATTTTTTTCTTATTTTCATCTATTTTTTCTTCTTTATGAGGGGGGCTAATCCAAAAAATTCTGGATCGCGATACTACAAAAACGAAAAAATTCCGGATCGCGATACTACAAAAATAAAAAAAAATTTCGCCGGGGGGGCTGGAGCCCCCCCTAGCCCATACGTGGATCCGCCAATGGACACACCTATACAGAAGGCCGCCAACCAGTAGACCACCGCAGGTCAACAACTTGAGTTCATACATGTGTAGGATTCGAGTCTACAATAGACAACGCGAATTGCCACTTTAATTTACCAATGATCGTTCTTAGGATATCGAGAATAAATATAAATTAAATAAATAAGGCGAACCTAAGCATGCTCCTACAAAATTAATTGCAATAGATGGATTCTTGGAATACCTCAACTCCTGCGGATTGAATACGGCGGTAGATCGTTGATGGTGTTCCTACAGATCTGATCTTCTGATCTGTTCCCTTGCTTGATCCGGAAATCTGGTGAGGATACGCTACCGGATCTATAGCCGCCCACTCTCTCTCAATCTCTCTAGGGTTTTTGATTTGAAACTTCAAGACATATGTGGGAAAATGAGAGATTTATCTATTTATACAGATCTGGAGAATGGGCTATTAGGGTTTAATAAACCCTAATGGGCTCTAAGCAATGTTGGGCCAGACCAGGGATCAAATGCAAATAATAAAGTGGGCCTCCTATTAATTAATTCCATGTTCAACCCAGAACATAATTAATTAATAAACATTAATTCATGCCACCAAATAATTAATGCTGACCTACCCCTTTATTACCACGTTATTAGGAACGGGTTGCATTGACTTGGTTAATCCCCATATTTTTGGTTTCAGACATTCATTAATTAATTCAGCGCATGACAATCAGCTGAAATTAATTAATCTCTTATTATTCCTGAGTAGTACTGATAACTCTCTTAAAGAGTTATTATTTTGTTTCGAACTTAATTGATTATGTCTTAAAATAGTCTTGTTTTATAGGATAATTAGGAAAATCTAGGTAAATTGATCAAGTTATCAAGTCTATGACTTAATGCATGTTTTGTGTTACTTACAAGTTTTTGCAAAGGAATTGTGTGAATAGTGCCACAGGTCTAACTATGTTGAAGCACGACAATAGCATGAAGGACAGATACAATGTCGCAACATGGGAGCAGCATAATTTGACCGCTATCAAAGAACATTTGGGACCACAGCAGACAGGATCTCAGTACTTTCAGATCCTGTCCCAAAAGCAGAACAGGTGTCACCCAGGAGAACTGCCAGAGCTGGAAGGCAGATTGAGGAGTCACGTGTAGAGATGAGATGAAGCTGAAGGGAGACAAAGAAGATATTTTGACAAAAGGAGAAGAGGGTAATGAACAGAACACGATCGAAAAGAGGGAGAGTGGTTGTGAGAGTTAGAGCGAAGAACTTGGAGTTCGTGAGGAACAAAGTGGATGTTGCAACCAACCTGAACAGTTTACCTTTATTTGTAGTTTATTTAGTATTTCTACGTAGTTGATGATTGGAAACATGACCTTGAATATCATTTTCTATTTATCTTTTGTAAGCATGAGCTAAACCTTTTAAGCTCGGGTTATTGACTAGTATTTCTTCTTGAATATATGCTGAAGTTGTTCTTGTATTAAATCTGGTATTTGATCTCGGTTTTGATTTGATTGTTTGCCTAAACACGACAGTGGCAGGTAGAAATATCACCTAGTGAGACCGAGAGGAGATCTAGGATGAGGAAATCGTGATCAATCTTGATTTCTAGTGTAGAGATGCATAGAATCTAAGATTTGCAAGAACCCTTGTTCTGATATAGTTTGTTTGAGGGCAAAACCTGTCATAGACATATGAAGGCTAGCAAGAAAACATAGATCTAGTACTATGATAATAGTCTAGACAAAGAAGAGTGTGGTTGCAAGAACCAGAGTTGATGTCCGAACAATGCTGCAGCATATAGGAGAGTAGATAATCAAAAGTCGATAACCCGAGTATATTTTATCATCATTTTAAAACCATAACTGATTAGTTAATGATTATTTTGTGGGAAGAAACATTATTACTTGCTCTAGCACTATTTGGTTTTATTCTATATGCTTTCTTGTTATTTTAGTTTAGAGAAATTACAAATTTACCTTAATTTACAAGCAATATGATGTGCACGACTCACTTTCACTCCCTCGGGTACGATATCTGGACTTATATATGTATTACTTGTTTAGACATATGTGCACTTTTGTATAATTAAAATAGTCACTAGCACAACACGAACAAGTTTTTGGCGTCGTTGTCGGGGAGTGATTGATATTGAGTCTGGATGTTGTTTTATTGTTTGAATTTACATGTGCAGTTGGTTGACTGAAGTTATAGGAAACTAACCATTTTCTATAATTATAGGGAACACTGATAGTGCATGAGTGAGGAGACAATCAGAGAAATATTCTTATTTGATCCAGAGATTGAAAGAACTTTCAGAAAGAACGGAAGAAAGCAAAAAGCTAGAAAGATGGCTGAAGGAGGAGGAAATGGGCATGACAGAGAGGTGGAGAATCATTCTGATGACAGAGATAGGACAATCAGAACTTACATAGAACCAAGGTTCTTGGAGTTTGATCCAAGGGTTGTGAGACCGGAAGTTCAAGCGTAGCATTTTGAATTAAAACCGGTGATGTTTCAAATGTTGCAGAGTTTGGGGCAGTTTGGAGGACAGATCACAGAGGATCCGCATCTGCATTTGAAGTCCTTTAGGAAATCTGTGATAACTTCAAGCTACAGGGAGTTACACCTGAGGCCTTGAGGATGTGGTTGTTCTCTTTCTCTTTAAGGGATAGTGCTAAAACCTGGCTTACTAATCTACCGCCAGGATCTGTAACCACTTGGAATAAGCTGACAAAAACCTTTCTGCTGAAGTATTTTCCTCCAACTAGAAATGCCCGATGCAGGAATGCAATCATGGATTTTAAGCAGGAGGATGAATCTGTGAGTGAAACATGGGAGAGATTTAAAGAACTGCTAAGAAGATGCCCAAACCATGGGTACCCTATTGTATTCAGATGGAGATTTTCTACAATGGACTGACTGGAAATTCAAGGATGATGATAGATGCTACAGCTGGGGGAGCACTGTTGGACAAGACATACAATGAAGCCTGTGAAATTTTGGAAAAAGTGGCTGCCAATAACTATTTTTGGGCTAATTCAAGAGCAGTAGCTATCTCCACTCCTAAGGTAGCAGGGGTGCTAGAAGTTGATCCAATGAAAGCTCTGACTGCGCAGATGGAGGCCCTAGGAGCAACCATGAAGAGTATTGAGAAAAACACTAGTCCAATCAAAGCAGCCTCAATGCCTGCAGATACCTCAATGGGGCTGGACTATATTTATTGTGGGGAAGCACACCAATTTGAGGAATGTCCATCAAACCCAGCATCAATTTGTTATATGGGGAACATAAATCATCATCACCAGACTAATAACCCATATTCTAATACTTACAACATTGGATGGAGAAATCATCCAAACTTCTCCTGGTGTGGACAAGGGCATCAAAATGTTGCAGCAAGGGAGCACATTATAATAAGGGAGGCTATAATCAACAACAAAGTCTAGAAGCTCCACCTCCTAAACAAGAGAAAACCATGGAGGAAATGATGAAGGAATTCATGACTCAAAATGAAGTGCGGCTTAAAAATCAAGATGCTCTTATCCAGAGCCAAGCATCTTCTTTAAGGAGTCTGGAAGTGCAAATGGGGCAGTTAGCCAATGAATTAAGAAACAGACCACTAGGGTCATTGCCAAGTAACACTGAGAATCCAATGAATGGAAAGGATCAATGTAAAGTGGTTACACTGAGAAGTGGGAAGCAGTTTGAAGAACGACGGGCTGAGAATCTGGTAGCAGGGGATGGATCTTCATCGGGGAATACAGTAACCATGGAAAACCTACAGAAAGAGAAGTTGCTGGAGGAGAAAGACATGTCCCCTGAGCTGAGGGTAGAAGGAGATCATGTAGAGAAACTTGCATAAATGCCTGAAGGAAACACTACTAAAGCTAAGAGGAAATCTGGTTTGGAGGAGTATGATTATGCACCACCGCTACCATACCCAACTAGATTTAAGAAGCAGAAAGAAGAGGAACAGTTTAAGAAGTTTCTGGAAATGTTGAAACAAATTCATATCAATGTACCATTGGTGGAGGCACTTGAGCAGATACCAACCTATGTAAAATTTTTGAAGGACATTCTATCAAAGAAAAAAAATTGAAAGAGTTCGAAACGGTTTCACTGTTTGAAGAGGTAGGTGGACCTCTAAGGAGACAGATTCCAGCTAAGTTAAAGGGCCCAAGGAGTTTCACTATTCCTTGTTCTATTGGAGGCCGAGATGTGGGTAAAGCTCTATGTGACTTGGGAGCGAGTGTGAATTTGATGCCGTTATCAATTTTTCAAAAATTGGGAATTGGAGGGGCTAGGCCTACCACCATTTCTCTGCAGTTAGATGATAGGTCCACCGTACATCGTGAGGGAAAAATTGAAGATGTGCTTGTGAGGGTAGATAAGTTTATATTCCCTGCAGACTTTATCATTCTAGACTATGAAGCAGACAGGGAGGTACCCATTATCATGGGAAGACCTTTCCTTGCCACAGGAAGGACACTGATTGATGTAGAAAAAGGTGAGTTGATTATGAGAGTGCAAGATGAACAAGCTACTTTTAACTTGTTCAATGCTATGAAGGTTCATGATGATTCTGTAGAATGTTTTTCTGTGGAAGTTCTGGAGGAAGTAATAGAAGAATTCTTTGAGAAAAATCATTCTAGGAAGGAAGATGATGCTGAGGAATTACCAAGTGAAGCTGCAGCATGGGTCGAGCAAGGGCAAAAGTTTGGGGGAGTTAGGCAGCCATTTGAGTCGTTGGACCTGTTATCTAGAGAGATAAAGGAATCCAAATCATCTATAGAAGAGCCTCCAGAATTAATTTTAAATCCTTTGCCTGCTCACTTGAAATATGCCTACCTGGGTGAATCAGATACATAACCGGCGATCATAGCAGCAAATTTGAAGGAAGAAAATGAGCAAAGCCTGTTGGAACCGTTGAAAAGGCATAAGCGGGCAATAGGATGAACTATATCTAACATCAAGGGGATAAGTCCTACAATCTGTATGCATAAAATCTTGATAGAGGAAGGCAGTAAGAATTCTATTCAACCACAGTAAAGAAAGAAGTGATTAAGTGGTTGGATGCAGGGATTACTTTTCCCATATCTGATAGTTCTTGGGTAAGCCCTGTGCAATGTGTTCCCAAGAAAGGAGGAGTTACAGTGGTCCAGAATGAGAACAATGAGATGATCACTACCAGAACAGTAACTGGATGAAGAATTTGCATTGACTACAGGAAGCTGAATGATGCAACAAAGAATGATCACTTTCCTTTATCATTCATAGATCAAATGTTGGATAAGCAGGCTGGACAGGAGTTTTACTGCTTTTTGGATGGGTATTCAGGGTATCATCAGATAGCAATAGCTCCAGAGCATCAAAGTTTAACCATATTTACTTGTCCCTATGGAACATTTGCTTTCAGAAGGATGCTTTTCGGACTATGCAATGCTCCAGCAACATTTCAGCGTTGTATGATTGCCATTTTTTCAGAGATGATAGATAATGGGCTGGAAATCTTCATGGATGACTTCTCAGTGTTTGGAGAAGATTTAGAAGCATGCTTGGAAAATTTGGAAAAGGTTTTGAAACTATGTGAAAAGTCACAGTTGGTACTAAACTGGGAAAAATGTTGTTTCATGGTGCAGCAGGGAGTAGTTTTGGGGCACAAGATATCAAAAGCTGGAATGGAGGTATATCCAGCCAAGATTGAAGTAATAGAGAAGATGTTTGTACCAAACTCAGTCAAGGTAGTTAGAAGTTTTCTGGGACATGCAGGATTTTACCGAAGGTTTATAAGAGAATTCTCAAAAATTGCAAAGCCTTTATCTGAATTGCTTGAGAAAGATTGAAAATTTGAGTTCTCTCCACAATGTATGAAAGCATTCTTGAAGCTGAAGTCTGCTCTGATTTCTGCACCAGTTATGCAACAACCAGATTGGAATTCCCCATTTGAACTTATGTGTGATGCCAACAATTATGCTTTAGGAGTTGCTTTGGGATAGAGAAAAGAAAAGATATTCAGGGTGATTTACTATGCAAGCCGAACCATTGATGGAGCTCAGAGAAATTATACAACCACTGAGAAAGAATTGCTAGTTGTGGTGTTTGCCTTTGACAAGTTCAGATCCTACCTGGTGGGGTCCAAGGTGATTGTTTATACAGACCACTCAACAATCAAGTATCTAATGGCCAAGAAGGATGCCAAACCAAGGTTAATCAGGTGGATATTATTGCTACAAGAGTTTGATATGGAAATCAGTGATAAGAAGGGGACTGAGAATCAAGTAGCAGATCATCTTTCTAGATTGGAAAACCTCAATGAAGAAGAAGAGATTGAGCAGGTAAATGATAAATTTCCAGATGAGCAGCTGATGAGATATGAAGAGGAAGCCCCATGGTATGCGGACATAGCCAATTATTTGGCAACTGGGAGAAAGCCTTATGATATTAAGGGACAACAGTTGAAAAAGTTTCTTCATGACACAAAGTACTACTACTGGGATGATCCAATGTTGTACAAACAGGGATTAGATCAAATTTTTAGGAGATGTGTACCAGAGAAGGATGTGCAGGCAATTCTGGCAGACTGCCATGCTGCAGCATACGGAGGACATTATGGTGGACAAAGAACTGCAACAAAAGTTCTCCAGTAAGGTTTCTTCTGGCCTACTATCTTTAAAGATTCATTTTCATTTGTGAAGAATTGTGATAGATGTCAGAGGGTGGGAAACTTGCCTGTTAGAAATGCAATGCCATTAAACAACATAATGGAGGTAGAATTATTCGATGTGTGGGGAATGGATTTTATGGGTCCCTTTCCAATGTCTTTTGGGAATGAATATATTTTATTGGCAGTGGATTATGTTTCTAGGTGGGTTGAAGTGTGTGCTTGTGCCCGTAATGATTCAGCCACAATAATGAAGTTTCTTCACAAGAACATTTTTACCAGATTTGGTACACCAAGAGCTTTAATCAGTGATGAAGGCACTCACTTCATCAATAAGATTCTGTCTGCAATATTGGCTAAGTATAATGTTACCCACAGAATCCGCAACACACTTCTGTGTTAGACTCCTATAACTCCTCCTCCAAGGCCAACACATAGTTAGAGGTCAATTTCCTTTCCTTATGATCCTCCTGGATATCCGATGCCATTCAACTCACAAGGTTCATTCACTAACCAATGTGCCTATCCGGAGTTGAACTGATATCTGTTTAACATGCTTATAGCTGTACAGATATCTAACTTCGTTCATTTACAATATAGAAAGATAACAATCTTTCTTGCTATGAATGACTCACTGCAGAATCAATTTAAGCGACTTGAGATACCTGAACATCCTTTTCTTGTGACAACACAAGACTTTAATTCAAAAGATGTTCCAAGATTTCATAAGTCCTACTTCTGAAACTGTTCGGATAACCATCCTTTATGCCTGAATATATCCCCACACCATTTCCGAAAGTGAAAATACTATCTGCATAATGTGCAAGGAAAAACACGCTTCCACTGACACATAACTAGTACATGAAACCATCATTCTCGATAGACAATATCAAAATGTCTGTTTAATGACTTTGAAGCTCCTTTAAGTTCATACTTGAACTTCCTTGGCTTCCAGACATGATGCTTTTCACTGCACATAACTTATCTGGTTATTGCATACAGATGTCGTCACCTTTTATCAAGGTACCCTTTTATAAAATACGGATGACGTCATCAATCTTCCAAATACTTGGATTCATATGTGTTGTTATGGTTAAAAGAATTCGAATGGGTTTAATAGTTGCAACCAGTGAGAAAGTCTTGTTGTGAAACATATCTTGCTCACTAACCTAGACACTTGAATATACTAGGTTACTATTCGATCATTTTTCTTGTATATCAATCAGTTGCCTATAGCTGGAAAGTTATTTGGCAATCACTGATCCTGATATACAACCATAACATTTACTGATTCATTTCTGAATCAATGACTTGACGTCATTAAACTGCATCATTTGTCTTGACAGCTTCGTTGCACTTTTATGGGATAAGTACGATGTTGTTCGTTAAGCTGGGAACTAGTCCAGAGACTGTTTCCACGAACTGGTACCATTAAGCCTGTTAAGGCAACCTCCCACTGCAACGATGCTCCTTTTATGTTGTCAGTTAATGGTGCATTAATTTGTGGTTTACCACCTTACACAGGTGAGCGTGCAATTGGTACCATACCTTCCAAGGTATGCTCAATATGCCACGGGGTATTTCCTGATGGAATTGAATTATCTTCTCTAAAGCGTTAAAGAACAAACTCACATTTGGATTCATGGTTTCATCCCATACAACTTGCTTGTATCTAGGATACACAAAGCAACCATCTTTTTCGTTTACATGGAATAGCCCACAAAGCAGTACTAGCTTAAACCTTTCTTCCAAACAATCAGATTCCTATATCAGCTTAACAGCCGAATTACCCATCATTGCCTTTTTGACAGAGTCAAGGTCTGGTAGGGTATTTGAAACTAATTTAGAAGACACTAGATTAAGCAAACACACAACTGATTTTGGCGCTCTTCCCAAAAACAAAAATTTGGCAAAGCTGGCATAACTTATAAACTTTTAAAGAATCTTATTTCGTTCTACCTACACTATCCCAATAGGTGTAGATAACTGGGATGCAATCCCTTTGCTCTGCCAGATACTGTAAAACCCCATCACTTAAGATATACCATTATGAGTGAACCATAATGTTTTTACGATCTTGTTTAACTTATTCTCTACCTTAGTCTTAAACGTTCTTGATTAAAGCAAGAGACTAAGACTGATAGTGAACTAGATAAACATATGCAAATCTTAAACGATTACAGTATCAATGCCTGTTAAGGCAATTGCGGAAGTAGACTCAAACCAGCACACCAGAGCAAACACGAAATAATCTATAGAGATACAATCGCCTATTAAAAGACCTGGTTACCATCTTATACCTCTAAGCAGTTGTCATGAGTACCATTCTCTAGAATACCTGGATTGAATCCATAATTCCATGAATTACTTAAAACTACTTAGACTGATGTAACCTATCTCTATAGAGATTCTTTAAATTATACCTTAGAACACTGATAGTTTATGTAATCAAGTAATGAAGAGACAATCATCCATAATAGAAAACACTGTTATTCATTATGATAGAAAAACTCTATCTGAATAACTGATAATCCATAACAATAGATGAAAATTGTTTATCAAAACAAAACCAATATCTCTTGAAAAGATCTTGAATTAAAACAGAGTTTTAACATAAACTTAAAGTAAAATCTCCATCAGCTGAAGTAGCAACTTCCAGCATCAATCTTGGAGATGGTAATCCCGCCATCTTCAAGCCTTAAGCTTGATTCCCTGCAAAGTGTAGCAAACACGATTAGTGACCTCAGTTACCACTACCCACTAAGGAGTAGAAAACCGATACTAAACATGTTTCAAAAAACAATGCAAAAGATGACGTACCTTGTCCCTTAGTTATCAAACTTGGACAATTTACTTTCCAGTGACCTTTCTTGCCACACTTAAAACATTTGTCCTTCTTGTTATCTTTCTTTCCTTTGTTCTCTCCTTTACCATTCTTATTCTTCATGTCGTTATGACGCGATTTAGAAGAACTTTTAGCAAGAGATCTGGAACGAACTGATAAAGCAAGACTACTCCCACTGCTTCCTTCATTCCTCTTTTCCTTTTACATCACTCTTTTGACTCGGAAGTAAATCAGAGTGACTCACAGAAAAGACTGAAGAAGCTTCTGTTGATACAAGATCCTTGAGCAGACTGTGAACAGTATACTCACTCTTGTTTTTCTCAACAGAAATTCTGAAGTCATCAAATGACTTCGGTAACGTGTTGAGTATCAAGTCAATTTTGACATCATTGTTAATTTGACCACCCATTAATGTGTACTCATCTATGAGTTGGATGAGTGATTCCACATGTTCACGTACTGAACAATTCTGATCCATTTTCTGTCTTACAATACGCTTGATAAGACTGGATCTAGCATGTCCATCGAGTCCGCCATATGCTACGTCAAGAGGTAGCATAATGTCACGCGCAAGCCATACATCACTATAACGAGGGCGCAGTGCATCTGACATACCAGCCAAGATATATTGTCTGGTCATGCCATTAGACCACTTCCACATGTGATACTGTGCACGATCCTCATCGAAAGATGTATCAGTCAGCGAACTCGGACAGGGAGTTTGCAGAACAAACAAATGTCCAAATGAATCCAAGAGCTTGACAATGTCATTTTTCCATCCAGGAAAATTTAAACCAGTCAAGGAATTGTGTACGATTGAATTGATGAGCGATGCAATAATACACATATCTGAAAACAAATAAGCGAATTAAAGTAAGCACATACTACGAACAATTGAAACAAATTTGCATAGCAACCTTTAGATAAAAACAATACAATTTGTTTCCTCCAATTGCCCAAGCTAATTCACTGCAAGCTGCCCCAGCAGACGTTTACAGCAAACGCTCAACTAGACCAAAATGATCCTTTAATTTCTTAACATGCCAGGTATCTTAAGCAAAAGAAATTAATATTGGAGATCTCAAGACCATGTTCACCTATCTGGAGCAGGGACATCTCAAAAGAGTTATACTCCAGGCAACATCTAAGCCAAAGTAACCACAAGCCTAACTCCGGACATTAAAAGGCATTCGACATACGTACTAGACCCATGCGTCCTGCCCTTAACATCCTTTGTTATCCCACTTAGATTAATCTTAGAGATGAGTGAAAGTTGTCTCAATGCAAGCTGCCCCAGCAGACGTTTGCTCAGAGGCTCCCACTTCTCATCTTAAAATAAGTGTTTTATTTGGAAACCTCATCACATTGGAACTGGTGAGGGACCTCTAACGCAAGCTGCCCAAGCAGACATTTACGCTTCGAGATGCCCCACTACCAATGAGAGGTCGTATTTGTGGAGGTTTAATGATTTTGGTTAGAAAAGAACCAAAATCCAGCTTAGTATTTTAATTCTAAAGGTTTCATGCGCACACATTATTTTATGTTGCCATAAATTACATCAACCCAAAAGTCCATCATAAATTAATATGATTCAGGAATTTATAGACATAATTTAAAACATAAAATAAATCACATAAGACATGCTCAAGAATTAAATTGCAACATGCTTATAACAGTAAGTAATTAAAGCAAATAATCATGCTTCCTATTATTTACTATTGCGCACATAATAAATCACATCATTACGAGAAATAATTAAATAAACAAATAAAATTTCTCGTGGCCCCTCAGATGCGATTACAACTAAAAAATAATTAAATCTAATCTATTACAAGATTTATTTTCAGTACAGATCTTCAAACTGGGCCTCCATTTGACTTGAAATCTGATTTGCACTGATTTAACAGCAACTGGGCTTCAATTAGGGTTTCAGACCCAAACAGGACAGCAAAACCCTAATTTTAAGACTTCGGGCCGCCTCCGGGCTGACAGGCCCGAGCTACAGCCCGGGCAGCCAAACCCTAGGGTTTGAGAAACCCTAGCTGCCAGCAGCAGGCAGCCCAGCCGCCGCCGCCTTTCCGGCCACCGCCTGCAGGCGGCTGATCACTGTAATTTCTACAGATTAATTATAGAAATAGTGGCAAATAAATTTATAAACCCTAAAGTTATCGATCCAGGGGAATGAAGCAACGAAAAACCTTAAGTACTAAATCATAAGTTCTCAAAATACTGGTCAGGAAAATCAATTAAAAAGTTTTGGTTGTTTTGAAAATCGCAATACTTGCTAATGAAAATTAAACAGGAAATTAAAAAGCTTTTGGATTCAAATAAGAGAAACACAG
>JAPKLW010001396.1:88644-162310 GCA_026898455.1 Plectranthus barbatus | reverse complement strand
AGGTTTAAGATCATAGGAAGTATGTTAGGGATCTGGCTCATTCATATGTCAATGAGAATGGCACATCCCACTGTTGATCCCATCAATACATAACCATGTACCGACACATCAAGTAGTTAGGATAAGCCCACTTATGAACCGATGTGCCGCAGCTTAGACCGACAGCCTATCCAGGGACCGTCTCAGCTGTGATACTGTTTATATCTCGCTAGGTCAAACGATTCATATGATCCTCTGTGATCTCCTACACACCATATGATCTTCCCTATAGGCGAGATAATAGGATATTATGGTTCGTTGTATGTTTGTTCTATCAGACAGCGAGCATTATTGCGGCAACATATATGAAGACCAGTGTACAAAACATTTAATCATATATGCTTTCAGTATATAATCCCAACATTGCGCCCACAAAGGAGCAGCTGGATGAAGCCCTGAAGGTGGTGGGACTTCCGGGAGCAAGATGGAATGATGAAGCGAAGGATAACAAATATGTGCTCTCCAAGTTCCTACATTCTGAGGCAAACCTTTGGTTTCAATTTCTGAAGAACAGGATCAGCCCGACCACTCACAACACCAACATTGGTCAGGACCGCATCCTTATGATTGCTTCCATCCTGAAGGGCGAGCCAATCAACTACGCACCTTTCCTGGTTGATGTTGTCGGCTACTCTGCCTCAAAGGAACGAGGACCTCTCTTCTGCCCATCCTTGATATCTGAGCTCTGCAAGAAAGCTGGAGTTCCATTTCACGATGAAGTACCGCGCAAGACCATGAGGACTTATTTCAATGTTAAATATTTGCGCCAGAGGCATGAGAACTCCCAGAAGAAAGAAGGAGTGGAACCCTCATCAGCTAATCAGAATTCTGTGTAGGTTTTGCAGGCTGAGCTGCAAGATATCTCCAAACAGAACACCTGACTTCTGAAGGAATTTGAGGATCTCCACACCATGATGATGGAAATGCAATTTCAAACCGAAGAGTTGCTGAAGGAAGTGAGGCGCAAGAAGGATGAAAAAGGGACGTCTGCTGCTGGGAAGAAGAAGAAGTCCACTTGAGGGCTGTGGTCAATTCTAAACTTTACCTTTTGAACAAAACTCTGTTTTTAATTTGTTTGTTGTTGTTGGTGTTTTGGGTGATTATGTGAACCCTGTAGGGTTTTACCGTGAACCGAATCACCAAAACCAAACTGAATCGGATCGATTTATGGATATTGCTCATAATTAAATACTCAAAACCCTAGCATGCTCCTATGAATTTAATACGAAGAATTGTGGATTTAGGGTTTACCGTAACTCCGTCGAGTCTGAACCGATCTTTCGCGTTTGAATTCCAAATCTCAATTCAACCACGCAATCCAATTTAATCTGCGGAAACAGAAATTAGAACCCTAATTTCTAGATTAAAATTGAAAATCAAATAGAGAAGAGAAGAGAAATATGTTCTCCAGATCAGATCTTCAGGGCTGTGTCCCAATGCTGATCAAATCTGCTACTGGTGAGGATTCCACAGATCTGTATTCTGAGCAGGACCAGAATCGAAATTCTCCTCCTTGTTCACCAAAATCGGCGCCTCCTCTATCTCTCTAGGGTTTAGTGTGTTTCAACTGTATTACAACTTATGAGAGAGAGCTGTCTATTTATAGACCTAGGGTTGGAAACCCTAATGGGCCATTTTGGGCTTAATTCAGCATATTTAATTGGGCCAGTCCTGGGACCTAATGCAAATAATAAAGTGGGCCTATAAATTAATTAATTCCCATGTCCACAACCCAGGACACAATTAATTAATTAATATTAATTCTTTTTCACCACAGAATTAATACTGACCTACCCCTTTATTACCACGTTATGAGAACAGGCTGCATTAATTGAGAATCCCCATATTTAAGGTTACCGGACATCCATTAATTAATCGGAGCCTCTGACAAGCTCTAACTACAATTAATTAATATCTTATTATTCCTGAGTAGTACCACTCAAACCTTATCACTCGTGCCTGAACTTAATCAGCCTGCAGGACTTTGGCACGATGAATGTTATTGAGCTCCTCAGGGAATGTCCCCATTCTATTACTCGGATATGGTTACCTAAGTTCAGTCTCAGGCGGTACTACACGAACTGCTGTTACCCAAGATGCGGATATACAAGCGCACTGTGTTGGCTCTCCACCATGGCAAGTCAAAGCAACAGTCAACCCGTGCAAACCCCTGAACCTTCGTTAGGGTTTGGACTCAATCAATATAACAAGATATTTTATTTGCAGATGTCAGACAGACGAATATATCTCACTGCGGTCCATCAATACGCCACCTCTGCGTACCAGCATGTCAAGTAACCAAGACAGACTACTTATTCTGACAATGCCGCAGCCATCCGGACAGACGTATCCTCATACGCTGTCTCGGCTGTGATCATGTTTATGTCTCACTAGGTCAAGTGATCATACTGTCTTCTGCGATCTACAACACGCCGTATGATCATCCCTATCGGTGAGACAAGAGAATACCATTGTTCATACATGTACGATTGTTAACAGATAGGAGAAATAAACCGTTGTATACACATTGTAATAAATGCTTTCAGTATACAAAACCCATCAAACCCGTAGTCTTAGTTTGTTTGGTTGTGTTTGATTGTTTTTTGTTTTTGAATTGATGTTTAGTATGTTTTAGTTGGTGGTGTAAGAAAGTTTTATGAAGTATTGATTGTAGGTCTATTATCTTGTCTCGGGCTTGATGATGTGGGTGTATGAGTAATCTTTCCCCTTGAAATTTCATTAGTGATGAGTGAGTTGATCAAGAGTCAGCCCCCAAGATTTTCAAGTTTAATATTAGGATGATAGGCTAGCTTGAAGAACAAAGTTTGTGGTTATCTTGTTTTTGAAAACCTGATATGCTACATGCTTTAGTTTAAATGGTACTTTAGTTTTGCTTAGAAAAAGAACATGGGAGATGCCATCTACCTGAAAAATGAAAGCCATTTGAGACAAAATCTGAATGAGTATTACATTAGGAAATGATATAGGCCGTCTGTTCATCTTTGTGCTTGCTGAAATTTCTTTCATCTTACATCATTTACCTTTGCACCTTGTTTGAGCCTTGAGTCTTTTCGTTGGTTTTGACCATAAAGGATGTGAGCTATTTATCCATACACTCACCCCGATTTGAGAGGCATGCTTGCTTAGGTTCTTCCACTTAGAGGTTAGAAAAATAATAGAAGGATAGAGCTGAAATAGATTGAGTATGTAGAAGCCTGAGAGCTTGTTTGTAAATAGACTATGATGTAGCCTATAAGTAGCATGTTTATATAATTAAAAAAAAAAGAGAAAAGAAGAAAAAGTAGAAAATTAGATGGGACAAATAACCATCTAGAAAAAAAATTATGAGTCTGAAATCAGTTGTAGCTCTTCTTATGCTATCTCAAGAATAAATTCTAAGTGAAATACCAATAGCATGCCTCTCAAATTCATTAGTCACTAATTTTCATACCTTAGCCACAGCCTTACATTAGAAGCTCATAAAGACCTTTTGATCTTAATGTGATACAATTTTTATTAGTGGAGAATGTGTTAAAGTTTAAAGGTAGTCAAAAGCAGTGGCATCAATGATCATGAGGGCTGAAATGGAAGTTAAGTTTAAACTTGAAGCATTTGTTAGCTATCTTGCTGAAGTGTTTTGCAGCTTTGATTTTCAAGCTAGCTCAAATTACTTCGATTAAACTTATTAAATTGTGGTGGTTGAAACTTGATCACTTATGAGTTGTAGATGAAAATTTTCTTCTTTATTTCTTTGGTGTGAACTGAAAGATCCGAGACGAGAGTATGTAAATTAAGTCCTCTTTGTGTTTGTTTGAGTCTTTGTTGCTTGGGGACAAGCAACATCTTAAGTTTGGGGGAGTGATAACTCTCTTAAAGAGTTATTATTTTGTTTCGAACTTAATTGATTATGTCTTAGAATAGTCTTGTTTTATAGGATAATTAGGAAAATCTAGGTAAATTGATCAAGTTATCAAGTCTAGGACTTAAAGCATGTTTTGTGTTACTTATGAGTTTTTGCGAAGGAATTGTGTGAATAGTGCCACAGGTCTCACTATGATGAAGCACGACAATAGCATGAAAGACAGATACAATGCCGCAGCATAGGAGCAGCATAATTTGACCGCTATCAAAGAACATTTGGGACCACAGCAGACAGGATCTTAGCACTTTTCAGATCCTGTCCCAAAAGCAGGACAGGTGTCACCCAGGAGAACTGCCAGAGCTGGAAAGCAGATTGAGGAGCCACGTGTAGATATGAGATGAAGCTGAAGGGAGACAAAGAAGATATTGTGATAAAAGGAGAAGAGGGTAATGAACAGAACATGATCGAAAAGAGGGAGAGTGGTTGTGAGAGTTGGAGCGAAGAACTTGGAGTTCGTGAGGAACAAAGTGGATGTTGCAACCAACCTAAACAGTTTACCTTCATTTGTAGTTTATTTAGTATTTCTACGTAGTTGATGATTGGAAACATGAACTTGAATATCATTTGCTATTTATCTTTTGTAAGTCTGAGCTAAACCTTTTAAGCTCGGGTTATTGACTGGTATTTCTTCTTGAATATTGTTCTTGTATTAAATCTGGTATTTGATCTCGATTTTGATTTGATTGTTTGCCTAAACACGACAGTGGCAGGTAGACATATCACCTAGTGAGACCGAGAGGAGATCTAGGATGAGGAAATCGTGATCACTCTTGATTTCTAGTGTAGAGATGCATAGAATCTAAGATTTGCAAGAACCCTTATTCTGAAATAGTTTGTTTGAGGGCAAAACCTGTCATAGACATATAAAGGCTAGTAAGAAAACATAGACCTAGCACTATGATAATAGTCTAGACAAAGAAGAGTGTGGTTGCAAGAACCAGAGTTGATGTCCGAACAATGTTGCAGCATATAGGAGAGTAGATAATCAAAAGTCGATAACCCGAGTATATTTTATCATCATTTTAAAACCATAACTGATTAGTTAATGATTATTTTGTGGGAAGAAACATTATTACTTGCTCTAGCACTATTTGGTTTTATTTTATATGCTTTCTTATTATTTTAGCTTAGAGAAATTACAAATTTACCTTAATTTACAAGCAATATGATGTGCATGACTCACTTTCACTCCCTTGGGTACGATATCTGGACTTAGATCTGTATTACTTGTTTAGACATACGTGCACTTGCGTATATATAAAATAGTCACTAGCACAACACGAACAAGTACCACTCAACCCTTATCGCTTATGCTTGAATTAATGATTCAGCCTGCAGGACTTCGCATAACGAACCTCGTGAGCTTCCCAGGGAATGTAACCATCCTTATACGGATATGGTTATCTAAATTCAACCTGAGGAAACCCCACACAAACTGCCATCACCCAAGGTGCAGATATATGAGTACATGTAAGACTCTCCAGCATAGCAAGTCAAAGATGAGCTTTACAGGAAGGCGCGCCGAAGTGGCGGGAGATCAACAACTAGAGAGGACCAGCTACGCGAACCTCATGATAGGCGCCCATCGAGGACACACCCATACAGAAGGCCGCCAACCAGTAGACCACCGCAAGTCAACAACTTAAGTTCATACGTGCCCGAGTACACCCTCTCGATCGAGCCTGCAGACCTAGTTCACAACGTACTCCGCAAGATGCCAGAAAAAGTGAGTGGCCGCAGAAGATGAAAATTGATCCCTCCATGAGGGATACCAAAAAGTTCTGTGATTTCCACAATGATCACGAGCACACTACCACAGACTTTCGAGCACTGTGACTAGAGGTAATCGAACTCATCAAGAAGGGACTACTATCTGAATTCCTGACAGATAAAGAAAAGCGAACGTGGAGTCGGGACAAACAGCCCGAACAACCACGGGGAAGTACGGGACCAGCCAACAAGTCACATGTACCATCCGCACCATAAACTGCATCACTGGTGGATCAGATATTAGCGGCACCACCAGATTTGAGAAAGCCAGAAGGCTAACCCGCGAGGAAGCCATGGTGCCTCGGAGCAACTGGACACATGCACCGATTGAATTCACAGACAAGGAAGTGTCAGGGCTTGACCATCCACACGATGATGCACTAGTGATCTCCATGCAACTCTTAGATTGCCTTGTTAAGCGGATTCTGGTCGATAACGGGAGTTCAGCCAATATCATGTTCTTGCATGCGTTGAAAGAGATGAAGGTCTCAGAGGAAAAGATTGTGCGAAGCTAAACCCCACTGATTGACTTCAACGGTGGAGTTCAGATGACTATCAGGATGATGATCATGCCCACTTATTGCGGAGGAGTTCACCACAACATCTCATTCATGGTAATCGAAGCGCCAAGTGCCTACAATGCCCTGCTTGGGAGACCCTGGCTCCACCAGCTCAAGGTTGTGCCATCTACCTACCATCAAGTTGTGAAGTTCCCTACTCCAAAGGGGATACATACGATTAAAGGGGGGTAGAACGCTGCCAAAGAATGCTATTATGCAAGCTTCAAGGCCGTCTGTTCGCAACAGCACTTCCTGAACAACCCGTCATTGCCACCACTAAGGGAGTTCGATGAAACAAAAGAAGTAGAGCTCGATCCCGCGAATTCTAGCAGGAAAACAAATATTGGAAACGGATTAAATCACATGGTTCGCGTAGAGCTCGTAGAATTCTTGACCAGGGAGTGAGCAGTGTTCGCGTGGTCGCATAGGGACATGGTTGGAATAGACCCAGAGGTCATGACACATCAACTACAAGTCGATTCGAGCAAAAGGCCTGTGCAGCAGCGCATGAGGAAGTTCGCAGCTGAAAAGAATGAAGCTATCAATGAAGAAATCCAGAAGTTGCTTGACATTGGCTCTGTTAGAGAAGTCAAGTACCCAACTTGGCTCGCCAACATTGTGGTGGTAAAAAAGAAGAATGGAAAGAACCGAGTTTGTGTGGATTACACCGATCTAAACAATGCATGTCCGAAGGATCCCTATCTGCTTCCACACATCGACAGTATAGTCAAAGCAACGGCCGGACATGAACTCCTGAGCTTCATGGACGCATTTTTGGGCTACAATCAAATCATGATGCACCAAGACGACTAGGAAAAAACTGCATTTATGATGAATAAAGGGATCTATTGCTACCAAGTTATGCCTTTCGGGTTGAAAAACACAGGGTCGACCTACCAATGGCTCGTGAACAAGATGTTTGAGCCACTCATTGAAAAAACTATGGAGGTCTATATCGGCGACATGATAGTCAAATCAACCAAGGCCATGAACCACGTACAACATCTGAAACATGTATTCAACATCCTGAACCAATACAATATGAAGCTTAACCCGACAAAGTGCACGTTTGGAGTAGCATCTGGGAAATTCCTCAGCTATGTTGTAACCAATTGAGGAATAGTAGTGGACCCAACGTAAATCAAAGCAGTCAAGGAAATACTTATCCTAAGAGTCCGAAAGAAGTTTAAAAGCTGACTGGAAGACTCGCAGCATTAAGCAGGTTCATATCAAGATATCCTGACAAGACCCACGGGTTTTTTCAAGTGCTAGGAAAGGGGAAGCAGTTCAAGTGGACCGACGAATGCGCAAGGGCCCTGGAACAATTAAAAGAATATCTCGTAAGCCCCCCACTGCTCTGCAAGCCCGAGCAAGGAGAAACCCTGCTATTGTACTTATCCGTATCGGATCACGCTCTCGGGGAAGTCTTGGTTCGGGTGTCCGCAGGAAAACAATACCCAGTTCATTATGAAAGCAAGCCTCTACTGGATGCAGAAACAAGATACACAGCGCTGGAGAAGCTCGCACTGGCATTAATAGACGCTTCTGAAAGCTAAGACCTTACTTCGAGGCGCATCCCATCAAAGTGGTAACCTCTTATCCACTTCAGACTGTATTTTCTTAACCCTATCTTTCAGGAAGACTTTTAAAATGGGCGGTGGAGATCGAAGGCAATGGACTTGAGTTCGAACCAAGGACAACGATAAAATCTCAAGCCCTCGCGGACTTCATAGCGGAGTTCTCGGTCAACCTCCAGCAAGAAGCCGAAAAAGAAATTGCAAACCTAGAAGCAGGAGAATAGATCAAGGAACCATGGGTGTTGCAAGTCGACGGGTGGAGCAACATGCATGGAAACGGTGCTGGCATAAAGTTGAGAAGTCCCTGGGGGAGCAGTTTGAACGAGCTATCCGCCTTAACTTTGAAGCGACAAATAATGAGCCAGAGTACGAAGCCCTAATAAGAGGGATGCAACTTGCAAGAGAGCTCGGTGCTCGTCGCCTGCATGTTCAGGGCGATTCGCAACTAGTGGTGTTACAAGTGGACAACTAGTCCAAGGTAAAAGAGCCAAGGCTGCTGAAATACCATGAGATGGCCTGAGCCATTAGCTCCGAATTTGAGGACTTCGATATCAATTATCAAGCACATAGCCAGGGAGGAGAACACTGAAGCAGACGCGCTTGCTAACTTGACATCCTCAAAGCAAGAAAAGCGGGTCCGGCCAATCCCCATAACATGGGCCGAAGAACCCATCGTGGTGGAAGCAAAGGAGGTGCACGAGATAGGGCAAGAAGGTTCAAGGATCAAACCAATATTTCGGTACATTAAAGAGGGTATCGCTCCGGGAGGCAGGGCGGAGGCAGTTCGACTAGCAAGGATAGCGGCAAAATATACTATCCACAACCACCAGCTGTATCAGAGGTCGATAGAAGGGCCACTCGTAAAATGCATAACTCCAAGCGTAGCGCAAGCTATTTTGATGGAGATACACGAAGGAGATTGTGGAAGTCGCCAGTGGGGATGTTAATTTAGCCCGAAACCTGCGGGTTGGCCCAATTAACCCGAGCCAAAATGTGGGTTAGGGTCAAGATATTTTAGCCCGAAAAAAATTTAGCTCAATTAGCCCGGGGCCGAATAACCCGAGGCCCAATAGGGTTGAGCCCGAAACCCGATGAATTGGCCCGATTAACCCGATTATTATTTTTATTAATATATTTTTCATAATTAGAGTACTAAAATCTACTTCAAATATTTAAAATGATATTTATCAATTAAGTTTTAAGTTATATAATTGTATTGAGTTCAAATAGTATTCAATACATAGTTAAGTTTATTTATTTATGAAGTTAAATGTATTAAAATATTGCTAAAATAAAAAAATAATATAATTTCAATAGACAAATTTATCATTATATCAAAATTTGTGATGTGTTTTGCATTTTTATAAGAGATAAATAATATTTTGTTTATTTTAAAACATTTGAAATAGTGAAAATATATTTAAAATAAAAAAACTAATTAATAAATTCATTGGTCCGACAGGCTAGCCGGAAAATCGAAGGGTTAGGGTTTGAGTCAAGATTTTTTTAAACCGAATTTTTTTTGTCCCGATTAGACCCAGACCGATTAACCCGCAGCCCGATAGGGTTGGCCCGAAACTCAACGAGTTGGCTCGATTGACATCCCTAGTCACCAGGGAGCTCGACCCTTGGCGCATAAAGTCATATCGACCGGATTCTATTGGCCAACCCCGAGGAATGATGCGAAAGATTATGTAAGGAGCTGCGAGGCTTGTCAGAGATTTGAAATCACCTCACAGAACCAATTCACGCCTCGATTCTCGCCTGACGATTCATGATTTGAGGGATGGACATAGTAGGCAAGCTCCAAAAGGGTACCGGGCAGAAAGAGTACTTTCTCGTGACAACTGACTACTTTACTAAATGGGTCGAAGTTGAGGTATTCCGTAATATTCAGGAACCAGAAGTTATCAATTTCTTGTGGACGTAAATCGTATGCAGGTTCGGGGTGCCGAAGGAGATCAGGACAGATAACGACATGCAGTTCAGTGGGAGGAAAGCACAAGAGTTCTGTGATCAGTACGACATCAAATTGGTGTTCTCTACGCCAAGATATCCACAAGCAAACGGACAGGCCGAATAAACCAATATTACTATAATGGCCTCGATGAAAAAGCGACTGGATGCTCACAAGTCAAGGTGGGTCGACGAACCCCCAAGAGTACTATGGGCTTATCGAACTACTCCGCGAACATCAATCGAAGCACGTCATTTGCACTTGCCTATGGTGAGGAAGCAGTAATACCGATCGAAGTAAGATTCGGAAGCATAAGAGTCGAGTTATGTGAACAGATAGATAAATGTGACAGACTCATGAAGAACCTGGAGCTAATTGACGAGCAAAGAGATCGAGCCTTACTAAATATGGCCCAAAGAATGATGCAAGTTGAAAGGTTCTACAACAAGAAGTTGTGTCTCCGGACCTTCAAAGAAGGAGATTGGGTTCTGAGGAAGGTTTTCCAAAACACCAAAGATAAAAGTGCGGGAAAGTTCGCACCGATCTGGGAAGGTCCTTACAAGGTGATCATAATAGTGGGAAGGGGAGCCTACCACCTTAAAGATCATGATGGAAGGGAGATCGCTAACAGTTGGAATGCAAAACACTTAAAGAAATACTATTTTTAAGGAGATCTAACTCATCGACCTCGCAGATACGCTCCTCTTAACTTTATTTCATTTATTAAATTCACGACGAACCGTTACTAACTTAGGCATTGGAGGGGGCATCGCCCAAACCCCTCCCTTTATTTCATCTTGCAGACTTGAAGATTATACGGCGCAGTTCAAAGAGTTAACACATGGCTCGAAGAGGACGCTTCAGATAATAAATCTCTTTCCTTTATCTCTACTTTTATTTTGTTCGGGGTTGATTTTCTTAAACTATTACTGACTTAAGCATCTTGGCATCGCCCACTCTGACCTTGCTTTGTTGAACATGATACAATTCAAAAGCCACATGCATGCAAAAAGAGTACAAAAAAACTGTATGCAACTAGGCAATATATAAAAAAAGGGGGAGAGTATCTACTAGAGTTAAAACAAAAACATGAAAGATGTTTGGATTACAAAACGCAAAAGTTGCAAAAGTAACTGGAGAGGAGTCCAAGAATCAAGATCCAGAGTTCGGCTCTTCATTAGGCATCGGGCCAAAAAAAGAGTCGACCTGCGGACCACTGCCCTGAACATTCTCCTCGCCCTGCTGTTAATCTTGATCCCCGGACGGATGCTCGAGCGGACCGAAGAAGACTGGGGGCCATTGTTGGGACTGCTTCTGGCGTGGCTCTTCAGCTTGGCGTTTCTATCCTGAATCTCACTTTCAACTTGTTCAGCGAGCGTCTGCAGGGGGCAAACAGCATGGTAAGGGTGAGAAATATAAGGAAAGGAATGTACATGTAAAAAAAATACGTAAAAAGAGAAATACCTCGTATGTTTCAGCAAAGTGCGGAGAGAGGTTCAAAGATTTAAAATCAAGCCCTTCACCCGATTTCACGCGCCCGATCAGATCTTCATAACCTTTCAACTCAGATGTATAGAACTCCTTCAGAGTCTGTAAAAGAGTATCTAGGGACTTGATCTGGTCCACTATTTTCTGAAGATCCTTGGTAAGGATGGCTATGTCGGTGGTCGACTGGGAGAAATTCCTTTTGAAGTCGCTCGCGCCATCCTTACAGACCTTAGCCTCCGCTAGGGCCGAGTCCGCCTTGACGGCCAGAGAAATCGCGTTCTGCTCAGCCTCGTCCAGTTTCACCTCCAGCTCCTCATTATTTTTCTTCTTAGCCTACACCTCCTGCTGGAGCTGAAGGATCTCCTCGGTGCAGTTGTCTACAAAGGCGCTGAGCTCATGGTGGATCAGATCGAAGTCCACCGCGTTCTGCAAAACAGACCGCCAAGGACTTACAAAAGAAAAAGAAAGTGAAATAAAGAAGAAGAACATATACCTCCAGTTGCCGGTGTTTATAGTGGACCAGCCAATTGAAAATCGAGCCCGACGTTAAGTCCAACATCGGGGGGTTCAGCAGTAGTTTCCGAGAGTGGACCAGAAAAGAGTCCACTCGTGTTCGGTGGCACGATCAACTGCACCAGGGATCTCTCTTGGTTCTCAGAGCAATCCTTGGGGGGATCTTGCTCAAGAGAACGCTGGCGGCAGCGGTGCCCGAAGCTTGATCGCTGTAAAAATTACAGATAAATTATAATATAGCGATGCAAATAAAATTTATAACCCGAAGGTAGTCGAACCCACAGGGATAGTGCGGCGAAATTATTTCATGTATTGGATGCAGTTTATCTATTCTTTGTTTGAGTAAAATCAATTTTTAGAAGAGGTTTTTTTGTTTTTCAAAAAGAAAATAACTTTTAAAATAAAATTCAATAATAAAAAACACAGATTCTAGGGAAATCAACTAATCCAATCCACATGCATAATCAATCAATCCAAACCCAAAAATAATCATTAAGGTGGGAAATTTGATATTTTGGAATCAATTCCTTGGTTAGTCAATTAAAACCTAGATTACTAACTAGTGGTTATCTCCTCTCGGTCTTAAAAATACAAGTTAATCAATCTCAATAAAGATACGTATTTGAAAACCCTACAACTGATTCTTTCTTTTGAGACAGAAAACAATTGTATCAAATTATATTTTCCTGTTATTAATTATCTCCTCTCGGTCTCAAATTAATAACTATAAACCTAGTCCAATTTTCATCTCTCGATCCTTCAATTGAAAATAGATTTATGATTGAAAACCATATAATTTGAACCAAGTTAATTAGGGTTTGGACTTAATCGAATTACAACATGCTTGAAAGGATGGTGAGAACCCTAGAACCTGCTAGGGTTTCTAGCCTAACATATTGAAAACACATATTGCAATAAACATAAAGGAACTTACTTGAATCATATTGAAAACAAGAATCTTAAACCTTCAATGTCTTGAATCCAAAACAACAATTAAAAGTAAAGTGTACTTGGAAAAATTAAAGAGTTTAAATGCTAAAAATTAAAGGCTGAAAAATAAATTAAAGTCCATAATTTTCGAGCTCCTATGTATCTTATTTACAGAGGAGGAATTGGATCTTCAAAAGGTATTGAGCTAAAATATCAAAACTCTCCAAACTGGGCAATTTTTCCTATTTTGGGCTTCTGTGTCGATCGACACAGCGCGTGTCGATCGACACACACATATGTCGAGCTTCTCTTCCGCCTTGTCGATCGATCTGCCTTCAACCTCCGTGTCGGTCGACATACACACACCCGTCGAGCCTTTCTTCTGCTTAGCTCCTTGATCGACATCCGACCTTTGTGTCGATCGACATGCACCACGTCGATCAATACAGAGGTAATGCTTTGTGTTTTTTGGCACGTCTCCCAACTCGATCGACTTCCTGTGTGCCAATCAAAGCAGCAACTCTGTGTAACTCGGCTCTTTTCACCTTTTGCTCACTTTTAGCCTCAATTACCTACAAAACTTAGCATGGCATGCATAATATCCTCTATAAACATCTCATGCTCGATTATTAACTAAAAATCAATGAAAATGCAAGAAACAAATAAGAAAATAATGTGATAAGTGAGGCAAAATACGAGCTTATCAGAGCTCCTGCCCTCTATTTCCTTAACCTGCATGGACCCCTTCTACGAGGTGGTCCCCGAGCGGACGGATGGGCGAGAAGCCTCCCCCTTATTTTGCTCAAGCGGGGTTGTGAACGGAGGGGGAGGCGGCGGATGCTGCGTGGACCCAGACAACGGCCTCTTGGGAGGGTTCTCCTCCTGGTGCTTGGCCTCAGACTCGCCACGGGCTCTCTTTTTCTCCTGGAGAGCTCGGGCGACTTGTTCTGGCAGAACCCTGCGGCGGGTCATGTTCTCTGGAAGTTCGACAATCTGACCGCACTGATGGAGGAGAGTATGAGCACTGACGATTCGGCCGAACTGTAACACTGACCACCCGCGGTCAATAATGCTAACATTGTATGCACGATCAACTCTAGCCTGCTCGGTGTTGATCAGTATTGTACGCTCGCGACCTGTGGCAAAAGACAAGTAGTTAGCAATCGGGGCAATGAGATTTAAAAAACATAAAGAAGACAGTGACCCACGAATAGGAACCCCGCCATGTCTAAGGAATTCGGGGTATTCTGGATTGAGTTTAAGATAGAAAAAAGAGGTCCACCAATCTGGGGAGTTCGATGGAGGTTTCTTCACCAAGGACGACCTCCTGGAAGCCCAGCGGGTGAAGTAATAGTAATGTTTGTCCGCACACTGGTTCATTCGATACATATAGTACCATTCCCGAACTATCGGGAGGCCTAATCCAAGATCCATCCAGGTCAAGAGCACCCCGACCAGATGGCACTAGCTGTCCGGGGCAAGCTGGAATGGAGAGATGTTATAGGAAGCGAGGACGTCACAGAAGAAGGGGTGGACGAGGAGCCCGACCCCATTCTCCATTTTCTGCGGTATAAAAAGTTATGAACCCAACTGGTGGATCAAAGCACCTCCGATGGGCCTGGGGACGATATATGCAATTTCATGACATGGCACAGAGTCCGCCAGAGCAGTCATATTCTCCTGAGTAATTGATGGGATCCCCACCCATCGGGAAGGACCCAGTCACCAGCCACCTCGGGCTCTGGGACCGCCTCCACGATCTCCCGATCGGAGCCGCTATTCTCGCCACCTCCTATGGTACGTTCCAACGTCTAAAATGCCTTGGTAAGGACCTTGTCATCATCAGAATCAGAGGAAGACTCAACGACAACCTTCCTCTTACCGGAAGATCCAGGTCTCTCCGGTTCTTGGAGAAGAAGACCCCAATCTGGTCCGGAGAGGGAAGCAGTATTAGGGACCCTTTCGGGAGACGGAGTGAAAGGCGGTGTCGGGTTGAAATCCTTGGAACCGGGGCTCTCGCGATTTTGGGAGTCCGGATTTGAAGACATTCTTAAAAGAAGGCAGAGACCTAGAGAAGAAGAAAGAAAGAAGATGAACAAATTGGTCAACCGACGTTTGACCGGAACCCTAGTTCTACCCTTCATTCAAACCCCAGAAGCAATGACAAAAAGAGAAGGAATAAGCAGAGAAGGAAGCATTACCTGGTATTCGTAAGGATTAAAACTTGAATCAACTGCCGAAAGAAGCGCAAGAGCCAGTTGCTGGAAATCGCTCAAGTAGAGAGAAAAGAGAAGAAGAGAGAGAGCGGGTCTTGGAAAGTGTAACAATCAAATTCCCAAAAACGACGTTTAAAAGACTCGCGCTCGTTCGGCTGTCCACAATTACCCCCAGTCTTCGCGATAATTACGCGATCGCCATTGCTCTGAGCGGAAAAATTTGAAAATAGTTCGAAAATTTGGGCTTCGACAAAAAGGAGTTCGCATGATCGAACTTTCGCAAAATCTACCGTAAGGAATAAGTTTCAATTCGAATTTAACTTCCGGACATTAAAGAGGTCCTGAACCTCATAGAAGACTTCGAAAGGAGAGCTGAAATGGCTCGCATGGGCTAACCAGGTGGCTAAAACTTTACCGGACAAAACCCGAACTGTCCTTCCAAAGAGCTGCGGTTTCGGGCCTGCAACTACGGCACTTGTTGCAATTTTACGGAATCGCACGAGTAAGAAGGATCACCCACAGAGGAACTGACCCTTCAAGCCGAGGAGATGCTCTTAAAGCTCTTCTAAATATACCGAACTCCCAATTTTGAGGAGTTCGAAGAGCCGACATCTGGAGATATTCGTAGCATGATTATTCAACTTATCAATTTATCCAGGGAATACCCTGCTAAGTCGAAGGGGCTATTGTCTGGGGTCGATATTAATGGCCCAACTACCAAACCAAATAGACGACCCAACTAAGAGCCCATAAGTGTGGCCCATGTTATTTTGCATAAAAAGGAAGTGGACCGGCCCAAGGAAAATATTTCGAATACTGAACGGCCAAAGAGGATCTAACAAAGTAGCTCGACGGAGAAATAGCTCGCTCAAGAGGAGTCCGATTCAGTCAAAGAATGGTCCGATGAATTTAGTTGATGTAACGCGGAAATCAGGCGAACTGCTTAACGGTCAGGAAAAACTATTTAATGATATGGAGTTACGTTCGCGAGCTCTCTGGGAGAACGACTGAAAACGCACGCGAAAGAGCGGGAACACATTTATAGCTACCTGGCGGAAAAATAGGGGACGTTAGAGTTCGAGTATAGCTTATAAATACCTCTTGTAAATCCTTTTTTCGACACTTGAGCTCGCATATAGATTTACTAGCAATATTAACTTACATAGTTCTTCACACTGAAAATTGCTTTGAAGATAGAGTTTTTCCGGATTGATTTTACAATAATTATCGTCTAGTTTGGCATTTGAATCAAAACATGGTTTAAATCAATCTTTAATAACTTGTTTTTCTAGCTATTTTCTATAATTAATCTCGCTATATTATATAAGTTCCCAGGGGCGGCGCCATCCTAGGGCTGGGGGCTGCTGACCCCACGGTGCAAGAAACTCATCCATTTACATATACATATATAACATTGATTATGAAGTTTTCAAGTCTCCGCCGAACCCGCCGACCCCTCTGTTATTTTCATCTGACCCATCTATCCTATAACACTCTTGAATATTGGCCCAAATATATAGATAAATGGATTGGCCTTATTAAATTATTAGACCCATTTCTTAAAAAAAAGACGTAGCAAGAATTTGATTAAATAAAAAAGAAGCATGACCCATTTTTAACTTTCTTATATTATATATGTTGTATAGTTATGAATTGTAATTTATGATACGACACCATAATCTGATACGAATTCGCACGATAATAATGGATTAATGTTGAGCTTTAATTGGTTCGTATCATTATTGTATCGATTTGATAAGGACTCCAAATCTTTCGTATTGTGTTAGTATTGGATTGTGTTATTCAATAACATATTGTATTTCTTGTCGCATTAGTCTTGCCCGCTAAGAAATTAATAAAAAAATATTTTTATTTTATCATTAGTCATTATTACTCCCTTATCATTTTTTACTTTGCTATTATTATTACTACCTTATCGTGTTATCAAATCGTGTTTTTAACTGGTCAATTTGTGTCAGTAACGTGTTCGTATTTAGGACTTAATAAATTGTGTAATGTTTGTATTGAGCAAATCATTAACAAGTCTTGTTTGTGTCGGGCTTTAATAGATCGTATCACTATTATGTGGATACGATAATAACGCAATGTGCACAAAATTATTAACCCTATATAGAGCCCCACAACCATTAAATCCTGCATCCGCCACCATAAGTTCCTAAGGCTTACACTAGTAGATGTAGTTTTATATTGCAGACTTTCAGAAAGTTCTTAAAAATAAACAAAGATTAAGAAGAGAAGGCAAGTTAATAAAATATATAGAACTAATTGTATACTGTTCAGACCTGAAGCACAGTATATTTTTTATATATATATAATTAATCTGGAAGCACAATGATTATTATACTTTTTTATTATTAATTAATCTTGAATTCAAGTAATTGAAAGATTATTTACTCTTTAATTAAGTAGTGTACCTGAGTTAAAAAAAATATACTATATGTTTCTCAATTCTTTATTTTTTGAGAAAATTCTTTCATTTTATTTCACATCTTCTCTGATCTGTAAAACGCGAGATAGGTTTTTGAGTGATACACGCTTTTAGCCTTCTTGTCCTCCAAGACGTACGCCTTCTCCGTCGAGCAAAGATCCATAAATACGAAAGAGAGCAAAAAAAAAAAAAAAAACTCAAAACCCCCAAAACTCACGAATTTCAGCCAAAGTCGAAGCTCGGATCCGAACAAAACCTCACGACCGGTTTCAACTGCGCTGCCGAAGGTTAAACAGAGGTAATGGAGTCAGTCTTTGGGATGGTGGGCAAGGATTTCGCCATAGTTGTGGCGGATACATCGGCGGTCCACAGCATTCTCGTACACAAAACCAACGAGGATAAGATTATGGTCCTTGATTCCCATAAACTCATGGGTGCCTCCGGCGAGACAGGCGACCGGTTAAATCTCTTTTCCGAATTGATTGACTAAATGTCTTCATTTCTCTGTTTGTGTGTTTATTTTTATAGAGAATTTAGGGCGCGTATATAGTTGAACGATCATAGTAGCCATGATTTCATTGATCAATCTCTTTTAGGGTTTTCGAGTTGAACGTGAGCCTGATTGCACCCTTTCTGTGATGTTAGGGTTAGATTTTGGATGCAGTATACACTGTGTGTGACGTAGGAGATGTTAATAATTTAGCAGACAGAGATTTGCATGTGGAAGGAACTGAGGCATTGCTTTATTTTTTCTGATTTGATGTTTAAGATTGCGCTTGGACTTTTACATATTAGTGACTCATGTACTGATGGATAAAATACTTAAAGATCAGTGATTTATGTTTGTCACGATACTGAGCTATTTATTTCCGAATTTTATGGTGTCTGATTAGTGAAAAATGTGAAGGCTGTGATATTCTGTTATATAACATGTTTGGTGAAGGAAGGTATTTGTTCTAGGCTTATTTTACCTTGTGGAAGCCAATCTCTAGTGGTTGCATAATCATTTTCGTGACTATAAAATGAGTTGTGTAGTGCAAGTCTTTCAGTTGAAGTTCTTCAGAATGCATTCTTGCACTGTTTCTGTCTTCATGTATCATGTGTTTGATAAAACTGATTGATGTTCTAGACTTCTAGTTTTGTTTTAGCTCTATCAGTGTAATATAATGTATTATTGCTGTAATTTATGGAGTTCTTTCACTAAGTACTAATGATTGCAAAGGAAGTAGTTCAAATTGATGTCTACTTTACCTATCTACATATTTTTTTCTGTTGGCTGAAGTTACTCTTTCTTATGTCAAGTTTTAAAGTGGCAATTAACTTCTGGAGAATGGTAATCTAGGGCTCAGTTTACGGAGTATGTGCAGAAGAATGTAGCTCTATACCAATTCCGTAATGGCATTCCTCTAACAACAGCAGCTGCTGCAAATTTCACCAGAGGCGAGCTTGCCACGGCCTTGCGTAAGGTAATGAAGCTCTTTAGGAGTTGCTTTATGAGTATTTTTGACTTAGCGTGTGTTGAATGTTTAGGATTTATGTGGTCTTTTCTTGATTAGTCATTATAACTATCCTTTTCTACATTGAATGGAATAGACTTCTAAGACTCTGGATATGAAGTCTTTCTCCCTATTTGTTTGCACTGGAGAAATTATTTTTGAATTTTATGGATATACAAAAAGAACTTCCACTTTTGGTATTTTTAGTGTATTTCAGATATCCATTTCTCCATTGGAATTATTTCAAACATTTAAGGGTTTTTTTATCCTATCATCCAAGTTTGTTCTTGTAGTTGTAATAAAAAACCTTAACCTTAAAGCGACAATCATGTGTCGAGAAATTTAGATGTGTGTGTGTGTGAGTGAAGATTGTTTTTAGCTCCAGTTCGAGTCAGTTTTCGATTCATACTAGTTTAGCAGAACCTTGAGTTATCCATTAGCTTGAATTTTCTGGATATTATTTCAAGAGTTCTTTGTAGATATTTCGTTTCTCCTTGTTTACTGGAGTTATACGTTCCAAATGATTGTGTAACCCACTTTTCTAAATTTCTTAATTCCGTTTAATCTTAATCATGTATAAGCCTGTTGGCTATAATTCTTGGAAGCCTACGTGTGTGTTTATATATGCCCTGAGATCTGAGTCTACTGTTTCTCTAGATGGAATTGCATTTTTCTTCTCATGTTGGATAATTTGCTAACCCCATTTTTAGTGCATTTGTCGGGATGGCATCGCATGGTTTTCCTTGCACAACTTTCCGTGTTAGCTACAAACTTGGTTTTACAAACTGCCTTAGACTTGGAATATGATGCATTGAGTGAATAATAAATACTTAAGGATTATGATTAATAAGCATTTTATTTTAGCCTCTAATTTTGGTAAGTTGGTTTATCCAGAATCCGTACATGGTGAATATCATACTGGGTGGATATGATAAGGATGTAGGACCATCTCTGTACTTCATTGATTACATAGCTTCCCTTCACAAGGTAGATAGAGCAGCATTTGGGTATGGATCCTACTTTGCACTGGCGATGATGGATAGATACTACCGCCGTGACATGAGTGTTGAAGAGGCGATCGAGTTGGTGGATAAGGTGTTGATGGAAATTCGAAGTAGGCTGGTGATAGCCCCTCCCAACTTTGTAATCAAAATCGTGGACAAGGACGGGGCTAGGGAATATGCTTGGCGCGAGTCTATCAAGGATACCCCTGTCCCTGTTGCTGCTGCCTGAATCCTGAATTTCTTCTCATTTTCATTTGTAATATGACATGTGACCAGAACTCATCCTGTTTGAGTATCAACTGTGTAGGGCTGAGGTTTTCTCTTTTTGTTTTATAAGTTAGGGACATTGAGTCTGCTTTCCTTGATCAGCTTTGCAGCGTGTGTGAGTGTGAGGGTGGGTATGTTTTTTTTCTTTTTAAGTATTATCACACCCATTAGCTTTTAACTGTGTCTTAGCATTTAGCATTTCAAAATATTTTACATATTTATCACTATTTTCAAAATTTATGATATGATGAGCAAAACTTAGGTTCAGGATGCATAGGGAATCACCACAACTTCTTGTAAATAAAAATTCTATTATTTTTCTCATTTACAAAACTTTGGTGTAACACTCCGTTTTTTTAATTTTTATTTATAATGTGAAGTTGCAACTTGCAAGTAGAAGGTGCACATTCTTTGCGAACATTTAATATAATACTTTAACCACTGCACTAATCACTTTCCAAATTTATAATGCATAACATGCTACGGTACTTTTCTAACATTGAACTTTTCCTTAAATTATGTAAATATTTTATTTCGTTCGGAACATGCATGTTACAAGTTTTGTATATCATACTATATTGTTGTTGGTGATTTTGTTTGTATGGACACAAAGCTAAAAGAATTCATGAACGAAAATAGAGAAAAGAAGGAATTTCATTGATAATGAGGAAATTCAATAGTACAAGTTAATGAAATCCTTAAATTTGAGACTTAAGGGGTCTGTTTGTACAAGAATAATGAGATATCTTAATACTATTTGATGCAGAAAATATACATAAAATAAAATAATTATCTTAGATTTAAGTCTATTTTTTGTAGATATCTTTATATTTAATAAATTCATATTTTTAGGCCTCATCAATAATCTGGACAGAGATATTTTTATACCAACCTAATATAGGCTATAAGTGTTAAAATAGGGAAAGTAGAAGAAGTCAGGAGATAGCATTATTTTGTACACTCACACCCTCTCTACAGAAGAGGCAACCGCATTCTCGTTCGATTCTCCTCTCTTCTCTTCCATTTGCCGGGCACTCAAAAACCCTTCGATTTGGTACAGATTGTTGCCCCCTTTTTACCGCCTGCATTTGCGATCGAATTTTTCTCTTCATCATTTTTCTTTTGTTTATACCAGAGTGGCGTCTTCTGTCACTCAGCTTTTCTCTTTTTTCTTTTTGGAGAGCCTCCGATTGTCGTTTTCTCTACTTTAACCCCCTCCCCCAATTCTCTCCATTGGGGGAGACTTCTTAGCTTTTTCAGTGTAAATATACTTGAAGTTGTAACCGTGGTGATCAGTATTCGTGTTGATTTCTCTTGATTAATTTCTGCATTCTTATCGTCTTTTTTTTTTTTTTTTTTGAAATTTTACAATCTTGTTTGTTCATGTCAGATAAGATTGATGAATTTGTTAGCAGCATTTCATCAACGACATTATTATCTTTATTTTGGTAATGAAAATAGTGGAATATGGAGTGATTCTTTTGTTTACTGTTGGTGGAATTATTCTCTTGCCCTAGATGTATTGTTCATGTATTGCCTGTTAAAATGTAACTCTGGGTTCTGCCAGTTAATTTTAACACTTTCATGGTTCAATTAAAATTTGTGTTTACCTTGCCTGATAGCCTGAATTTAGTATCTATAAGACTGAATATTTGAATAATTACATGCTTTGAAGTTGTTAATCATTCAATGTATGTGCTCGATTAGCCGCTACAATGTGAGGGGAATATTAGCATAAGATAATCACATCCAGATCTTAACAAATATGCTGAACTGTTTGTTTGTTTATGATAATTTCAGAATAAGAAAGCTGGTAAAAAATCATCTGAGAAAATGAGACTAGAATATAAGATGTTATAGAATCTTTTTCATATCTTGTTTCCATTATTAATTGTTTTAGATAGTTATCTGGGGCAAATGAATGGCCCGATTAAGTGGTCTGTTTCCAATGGCCTAGAGATTGGGTTTTATATATTTGATGGATGAAGTAAAGGTCATCTAGCATGGTAGCATTTTATTAGAAATTCAGCTTTCAGGCTCGGCAGGCTCTCGCCTGTTGTCGGCATTTGAAGAGCTTTGAACTCTTATAAGGTCTCTTTCTTTTGTTGTTATTTCAATATTATACATTGTCACTTCTTCTTTCTTTTCCCTGCAAAAGGCCTGAGTGCCTGGTCCATTGAGTGACCACCGAGGTTTAGGCTCTGGGCTCAGCTCGAGCTTTCTAACAATCTAGGGTCTACTCGATTATATCTTTTACTATTTGTTTTCATTTACTTTTGTGTTATATCTAACACCTTATTTATGTCAATGTATATCATATATAGTGTTGAACTTTTGCACTTGATCCCATAAAATGATGAAGTGCCTCTAACATGGCTGGTTTACCTGAACTTTGCAGATCCTTTGCAAGATCTTCTGCATTTGTAGATGGGGACGATTAACAATAAATCAGATGATGAATATTCGTTTGTTGGAGATAAAGGGGATATTGGCTTCATTGATATTGATAATTGTCAGTCTGTTTGTAGCTATAACCCAGATTTGGAGAGTGACATTGTGAACATCTCTGTTCCATTTCCTTTAATTGATGGAAAACCTCAATCAGGAATTGTTGGAGAAACAATATTCGATTCAGTTACTATAAGGAACACAACTGATGAGTCATTAACTCTCTGGTCAGTGAAGATCTATGACTCTAAACCCGAGAACTCATTTACAATTTCAGTAATGAAGCCTCCGACTGCTGATTCTGATCCGGAATACATCGAAGATTTTATGGAACTGCTAAGCTTGGATGAGAAAGCACTTAGTACAGATCAGCCTCTGACTATTTGGATATCATGCAAACCAAAGGAAATAGGCCTTCACTCAGCAGCTGTGCACTTCAGCATCGATGATGAGGTGATAGAACGGTTGGTTTTCGTGATGGCAGAAGATAAGGTCTCCAAGTCTTTATCTTCTTCCAAACCATATGAAAGACGTAGGAGAAAGAAACAGGAGATTGTCAATCAGCATGCACCTGATGCTGCATATGTTACAGCGCGCCGCCCTTCCATGGGCTTAAATCGCGGACCTGGGTTTAAAAATCGACTGGCCGAGTATCCTATTCCACGTGAAATCCGGGACATGTTAAACAATCGTCAGATCCCTGAGGCAGTGACTGAGGGTTTAACCATGAAAAACTATGGTTTGTTCTTTAAGAATTTACTGGCCATGGAAGAAATAAAGTTGGAGGTTTGTCTATTTCATTAGAAGTCAGCTTGCTCTTAATTGTTCATCTTTTCTGAGTCATGTTCCAATGTCAGTCCCTTTGTTTCTTAAACTCAGGAAGACATGCGGTCGTATGACATGGAGAATGTCACCATGAAGAGCAAAAGGCAGATGTTGTCTCTTGAGGTTCCAGGATTGGCAGAGAAACGGCCTTCACTTGTTGGTGGAGACTTCATATTTGTCAAGCTTGCTACCAGTGATGAAGCTTGGAAACCATATCAGGTTTGCTTCCAAGTTTATGAATTCTGTTGTCTGATGACCTTGAGACTTATATATTATGGAGCAATATAGTGTTTCTTTCTTTTGGACTAAAGTTACAGATTTTTTTTCGTGATATAAATGACAGCATGATTCTGTATTTCTACTATGTCTCTACTAAATCATTAAAACATTTGCTGTTTAAGTGATTCATGCAAGTTTGCTCAGGTTCTTTATGCCCTATAGGCTATAACTTTGGATATCAAAGCTATCTGATTGCATGGCTATTTTCCCAATGTATGATCACATGATGGTTTCGAAGATCACATCACATGGACATTTGATATATTTTGGAAACATAATGGAGCAATTAAGTTTGAAATTTTTTGATGGTGGAAAAAGACACTTGGATTTATGAGATTAACTCAAATATTACTGTCATCATCCATTTGTCATACTTTTACGAGGGTTTCAAGAGTCACAGTTATATTTTTCCGAACTTCCCTGTTGAAAACTATGTCCCTTTTTATATCAGACTACCATTTTCCATTTATTACTGATCAAACTACCAGGTTATTCAGCTTTAGCCCTACATGTCTAAGTGCAGTTATGCCTAAAAAGTAACTTGAAATGTTACCAGAACCCCTGAAGCCCTCATTATATCTGCCTTGCCTCCAATCATGCTATTTGATACCAAATCATTATTAAGTTACACAAACTATTTGTTTCCTGCTACATGAAATGGTTTCAAATAAATGAATAACTCTGTGGACAAGGAGATACAAATGTAAGTATTTATAGTAAAATCAATAACTTCACTTTTATATCGGAAAATATATGTTTCTCTGTTCTATGAGGCATCATGCTCACCTTGTTCAATCAAGGCCACTTATTAATTATCATCTTGATTAAAGTGTCTTTTGCATTCAATTTTAAATATGTCTCCTGGATTAGTTAAAATTCAAGCTGGCGATTATGTACATTGGTCAAGCTCAGGCCAAATGTCAAGCGGGATCAGCTATTGCAAGTCTACGAATGTGTTTTATGAAAGACAACTCAAGGTTTCATGAAAAGACACAGCATTTCACTTGCTATGTTTATTTATTGTGCTGGATTTACACTTGTTTTTCTGCCATAAAGCAAAAATTTGTTCACGTAGCCAATTATATAGACTTTGTATTTCATATATTCTTGCTCATATTGGTTTCTATACTTGTTCGCATGGCAACAGTGGGCAGAAAATATTGTTTTGAGAACTGAATATTTGGTGGTTTATCATGCAGGGTTACATCTATCGAGTGGAGGCGGAAGAAATATTGTTGAAATTTGATCCACAATTTCACCGTTTTCACAGAGACAGTAACCTTTATAATGTACAGTTTACCTATAACCGGTTAAATATGCGGCGGCTGTATCAAGCTGTTGAAGCTGCGGCAGGTTTGGGAAGGGAACTTCTTTCCCCATCTGCATTGTCTAAAATGAGACCTGGACAACCTAAAGCACCAACACCAATATGTTCTGACCTGAATGAGGAACAAACAATGGCTGTTGACATGATCTTTGTCCGCAAAGGAGGGCCTCCATATGTCATTCACGGTCCCCCAGGCACTGGCAAAACCAAAACTCTCATCGAGGCTATCCTTCAGGTTTACCGCGGAAATAGAAATGCCCGGATTCTAGCCTGTGCACCTTCAAATAGTGCTGCTGACCATATACTAGAGAGACTCATCAGTGAGAAATCTGTTCAGATTCAGAAGAACGAGATCTTTCGGCTTAATGCATTCACACGGCCTTTTGATGACGTTAATCCTGATCACATTGAGTTTTGCTATCATGAGGATTGTATTTTTGTGTGTCCTCCATGTAGAGATCTTGCAAAGTACAGGATAATTGTATCTACGTATGCAAGTGCCTCTATTCTATATTCAGAAGGCATTACGAGAGGCCACTTTTCGTATATTTTCTTAGATGAGGCTGGTCAAGCTTCTGAGCCGGATACCATGGTTCCTATAGCTCATCTGCACTCGAAAAGCACTGTACTGGTTCTAGCGGGAGATCCTATGCAGTTAGGACCTGTAGTTTTCTCGAGTGAAGCTGAAGTACATGGACTTGGTACCTCATATCTGGAGAGACTTTTTGAGTGCGACCTCTATAAAAAAGGAGATGATACTTTCATGACCAAGTTGGTTAAAAACTACAGGACGCATGAGGCTATCCTACGACTGCCCTCAGAATTGTTTTATGCTGGAGATTTGATCCCTTGCAAAGAAGAAAATAAAGATTCTATTTCCTGGGAAGGCATAATTCCAGACAAGGATTTCCCTTTGCTTTTTATAGGCATCCAAGGCTGTGACGAAAGAGAAGGAAACAATCCATCATGGTTCAACAGAATTGAGGCTAGCAAGACTGTAGAGATAATTAATGTTTTGATACGGGAAAAAGGGCTAAAAGAGGAAGAGATTGGGGTTATTGCTCCTTACAGGAAGCAGGTTAGCAAAATAAGAGAGGCTCTAGAATGTCTTGGCAGTCCAAACGTGAAAGTTGGGAGCGTCGAACAGTTCCAGGGACAAGAGCGTGAAGTCATTATTATATCTACTGTGCGTTCGACTATAAAACATAACGACTTCGACAGAGCTCATTATTTGGGATTTCTGAGCAACCCAAGGAGGTTCAATGTTGCCATTACCCGAGCCAAATCTTTGATCATAATTATTGGCAACCCTCATATCATTTGTAAGGTATGTAGACCCTTTTATGAATTAGCTACTCTTCTGCTATTCCTTAGCTCAAGAAGTCACTGTTGTTGCGTGTGCTAATATGTTTTGTTGTTTGAATGTGGTAGGATTCGAATTGGAACAAGCTCCTGTGGTATTGTGTGGACAATGGATCCTACAAGGGTTGCTTCCTTCCTAAACGGGAGGATTGTGCTGACGAAGGATTTGCAGCGGATGAGGGGGAGTTCCCCAGCTATGATGCTGAATATTCTCAGCCATCGGGATCAAACTGGGATGAGGAAGGAGACGGATGGCAGCCTTCTCATGATCAATGGGGCGTGGAAGATAGTTGGAATCAGCAATGTGACATTCCTTCGGTTGAGGAAGAGAACAATATTCAGCCATCTTGTGGCGACGACAAAACAAATACCCAGGCATCTGATAGAGCTTCTGTTGATGGCAAAACCTCTGATGTCGCTTCTGGCGGCGAGAAGACTGACGATGCCCAGCATTCTGAGATTCGTTGGGTGGATGAAGAATATGGGATATCTGATAAGGCATGGCAGTAAGTTCAGTAAAAGAAAGACGACCTGATCTGAACGAAATTCATAGTTTACTGAGCTGTTATTGATTTGCTCCTAAAAAATAAACTGTAATTAGACTTCAAAACGTATATCCTTTTGTGTGTTTGGTGAGCTCAATTGTTGCTACGTAGTCCTGCTAAATTGTGGGTATGTGAGACAAAACTATAGTTTTAGTAATGCAGAATATATCCTCACAATTTTTATCTATTGAGATGCAACATTAAACAAGAAAATTATATCCCGAAAAGCAGTGGTTGTAGGAACTATCACTTCACAGGACCTTAGACCAGATTGTCAGCATAGTGTTGGTAGCTTATTCAGAGACGGAGTAGAAGAATGGAACCTATCAGAGTACACCGCAGCCAGTGGATCTTCTGCGTTGACGAGCTAGCTTGGTCCGGCGAGTCAGCAACCGGTTGTTCTGTCCAAGGACCGCTGCTTGAGTCTTGAGGAGGAGGGCTCGCTGCAACTGTCAAAATTTACATGATCCAAATTCATAAAAATCCTAACTGTTGCTTCTTTTTGTCAGTGTTGCATGCAAACCTAAAGAATGTGGTTAAAATGTGCTACTTGTTAAATTAAAAAAATAAAAAATAAAATCAGATTGCCGGGATTTTACCAGAATTGTTTAGATTTGGGTTGCTGGAGCCTGTTGAATAACATCGAGAATATCAAAGAGCGATACTGAAATTGAAAGAAGGCACAAACAATTAACAGAAAGAAAAGCTGCATTACCTGTTATGGTGCGAAAAGGAGGCAATGTAGCTGATTCTGATGAATCCAACGTCATCAAGAGAAACAGAGAAATCAACAACCGAAGAATAAGACTTGACTTATATATATTAAATTTGACAAAATGCAGAAAGATTTAGTTAATGAAAAGCATGCTTGATAACATTACTTAATAATATAGAATTAATGAATCAGCAGCGCATTAAGAGCGCAATCGTTCGTACATTCCGTATGTTATTTTCATTTTGGAACAAATGGTCACCGTTTCAGCATAATTGTGCTTTTTATTGATTAAAAAAAAATATCAAATTAAACTATGTATTCATTCTCCATGAAAACAATACCAGCACACTAAAGTACGAATTGAACCGGAAAAATTGGGAGAAAATAAACGAAAACAAAATCATAAGCAGTGAATGTCAAGAAATTAATATATACCTTTAAACAAAAATCTAATATAATATTATCAATTCATAAAGAAACATTCACAAATGCAAAGGAAAATTCTATAATTTCTCTCAGCTAGGAAATAAACATGCAGAAAAATCTAAGAATTAATCTAATTAATGGATAAAAGCGAATCCAATACTTCAGGCATCAGTTATCAATTCACGTACAGAACGTGTTACATCTTCCACATGAGTCTACGCGCAATTCAAAACCGAACCTGAACAGAGTTTTTGGAGCGAGAAATTAGCGTCGAGAGCTTGATCTTTTCGTGGACAGATAGACGTGAGAGCGAGTAGCTTGGTCGAATTGAGCGGAAATCCGAAAATATCCGGTTCGAGGATCAAGTAGCAGAAGCAGATGGCGGAGCCATTCGTGAAAGCGGCAGCAACATCGTCGCAGCACTGCGACGGAGGAAAGTCGGTGCGATTGTTAGGGTAGCCACAGACGAACGGGAGACACGAGGAGAAAATAACCAGCTGGTCACTGCATGCGACGGACGGAAACATCATCGGCGACTCGGCGGCGGAGGAGGAGGTCAGAGTGAGGCGGTGGAGATGGAGGAAGAGAAGAATGTACAGAGCTAGGTTCATGGCGGTTATTGCAGATCTGTTAATCTGCTGAATGGGATGGTGAAATTATGCATTATCTACCGTTGAGATTGGCGGGAATATAAATTGATTTTAACTTTTTCCTTCCCGAAATACCCTCCTTCTTCTTTATCTGGTTATTACTATTATTCCAAATACTTCAATTTAATTTCTTTTCGTTTTATTATCTCTTTGTACATATAATGAATCAAATCTCTCAATTAGTTAACTACATATATAATAGAAAGAATCAAATGAAATGTATATTATTTAGCTCAGAAAGAAGAGAATATGACTCCCAACACTGCAAAAAGAGAAGGCAAAGCATTGTAACATGAGTGAGCAGCAGATGGAAACAGACTTGGCCGCATTCCGGGAGGCGTCAGATCCGGCACCACGTCACTTTCCGGTGGCAAAGAGGGCGGAGGGAGCTCTGAAATAGTTGCTGCTGCAAGAGTTAACAGATTCATCAAAAAATACTTTTTTCTCATGTTGATTTGATGTCATAATAAGTTATGTAGCATTACCTCTAGGACTGGGAGGGGATGACCATGGTGACATGTCGGAATTGCCCTCGTCTGGATCTGGCAGTCGAAACAGCAGTAGATTAATAAAACCATTGATGCAGAAGAAAATCATTCATAATCTTGAAGTCTACCTGGTGAAGAGACAGGGCTGGAAGTGCCTGCAATGGAGAAAAAAAAAGAAAAAGAAACTCATATCAAGTTGTGTATAATGAAGCTGGAGTGACAGGGCTAGAACTGAGTTCTCTCAAGGATGGTGAACCTTTGCACTCGATTGGCACGCCTGCCATGTTGCAGGCTCGCGGAAGGGACATTGCCAGAGCTCGGTTGAAGGGTATATGCAAAGGAACCCCTCCAGTTACAATGAGGCACAAGCAACCCTGTCCATTGCTCATGAGGTATTTGAGTGAGGTGCAGCAGGCTTCAGTTGGAGACGAGGCGTTGGAGCTTCCCTTGAGGTAATCGAGGCAAGGGTTGAAGCTACGCATCATTGTTCCGCTGCAGATATTGCTTGACTGACCATTAACTCGAATCACCATGGCTGTGGAAAGTAAAGCAAACGCTAATGCTAGGCATGCAAAGGATTTGAGTTTTTCCATGTGTACAAATGGATATGAACGCGTTTGGTGTTTATTCGGTAGAGAAGAGGGAGACAACAAGATATATAAATAGGTACTGAGTTCAGATCAGTATGGGAATAGGCAGAACTACTGAACAAGGTGTAGGTCTTGAGTGGGTTTTGAAGCTCAACTACCTTAACTAACTATATTTTAATTATTTTTTCTGAGAATTACTTGACCAACTTTCTTGGTTAGGTGAACTGTGTGAGTTAGTTTTCTAACAATACGAATTTGTTTGTTGCCTTCTTTTCCATTTTTTCTCAAGATAATCCCCCCTTAACCGAGATATATAAACAATCAACACAGATGAACCTTCCTGATTGACATTCAAGAAATAAGAGTGAACAGAGTGCTTATAATTTGTTCATATATTGATTTTTTCGTATTTTTGTGTTTGTCTTATCATTCTGTAAGCTAGCAGTATGATCTTTAAGGTTATTGTAGGTTAATCCTTTGGTATTTTAGTACAAATCTGTTTAAACATTATTGTTGTAATAAGATAAGGTTTGATCAATCAACTTTCTAAACATGTGTGGAGATTTCTGTTCATGATTCTGGTTTAAATCTTTGGAATATATGATAATGTATATGAGTTTGATCACCAGATATAATGAAACAAACCAACATTTTTATTACCACACTATAACAATCAAATATTACAAGTGCCAACCAAGCACACAATAAAAATAAAAAATCTCTCATCTCCTCTCAGGAATCCAATCACAACAATGTAAAAAAAAAAAAGAATATCTCTCTAGTGCATAGACAAAGATACAGCATTGCGCAGCGCGTGGTTTAATAGTACTTCAAGGCAATAGCTCCAAGGACAGCCACGAGATACAAAGGAGAAATGCTGTGTGAAGGCTGAGCTGCTGATGGAGTCACTCCAGCCCTGCTGCCTGTGTTGCTCGTTGGTGTTCCACTGCTGGTGGCTGGAGCCGGTGGAGTTGGAGTCTCGTCGCCTGCTGGAGCTGATCTCGGAGATAGTGACTCCGGTGGAGCTTGCCCTGCACAAAATTGTTATATTCAGATTGCAAAATTCTGTTTTTCTTGAAAAAATTTCTTTGAAATTTGGACTAATGTAGGGGATATGTAGACAGACCTTCAGCACTAGAAGTAGGAGCTGTGGTTGGGGTAAGGGACGGTCCATTCACCGCGGGCTCTGGAGCTGGAGCCGGAGCACCAGCAGCTGCAGTTACACAAACCAGATCATATCAGCAACCAAAAAAAAAAAAAAAGGACTAAAAAGTAGGATTTGTATGAAGATGAATGTGGTGTAACCTTTGCATTGGAGGGGAACACCGGGCATGTTGCAAGCGCGTGGGAGGGAAAGGGCGAGGGTCCGGTTAATGGGGATATTGAAAGGCACGCTGCCAGTAGCGATGAGGCAGAGGCAGTCCTTCCCACTGCTCATGAGGGACTTGAGTGAATCACAGCATTGTGAAGGAGGGCTGCTCCCATTGAGGCTGCTGCTCCCACTCACAAAGGTAATGCAAGGTGTGAAGGTCGAGATCATTGAAGGTGTGCACGGAGTGGTGATCTGGCCCGAGGCAGGGGAGAAGACGAAGGCTGCAGCTACTGCAAAAGATATGATCAGGAATTGGGAGGCCATGGTGATGTAGTAGTTGTTGTAGAATGATGCAAATGTAAGGGACTGAGTTTTGTAGATTAAGTTGATGCTTTTTCTGTGATGAGATTGGATGAAGATGAGTCATGAATTTATACATGAAATCATTTGAATCAGAAAGCCAAGGAGGGAATCAAGATTTCACCTAAAGTGGGATTTCTGGATCAACTACTCATAACTAATTATTTGGGATATGATTAAGACATCTAACACGTACAATTATGAGTTAATTACTTGTAAATTTATAAGCTGGAACATCTTTGTGATTAGGGTTTACAAGAACGCCAATTAATGTTTTCATCATGAAATAATGAAGAAGTTAGATAAATTTTCTTTCTTTTTATAATTTTTGTGAATTTTAGACACAATGAATTTCCGAATCCCATGTTTGTATGTTTCTTTGAACAGATACACAGGTTAAATTGATAAAAAAGAATAATTATATCAAACAGACAAGTTTGACATGATAATGATTCATAGTTAGGTAAGCAACCACATGACTAGTTTCTTGTTTAAATTTATTACTTATATTCATGTAAGAAGCAGACAAATTAAAAAGAAACTGGGATATAATTAATCTACACACGTCTAATCTTAATTAATATGCCACGTTCCACAAATTTGGCTAAGTAAACTAAAACTACGGCCCTTACCTCATAGCATCCCTTTCTAGTTTACCAAATACTAATCTCAAGCTATCCATTGAATTTAATCAAATGGAATAATCCCATTATTCCTAAGTATATAAATCACTGTCTTAGCTAGCACAAACCCTACAACAACAAAAACAAAAAAGAAAAGAAAAGAAAAAACAAAAGCATACTACATTATAAAGTTAATATTTCGAGTTTATTTAATTAAATCTATGAAAATGGCGCCAAAAGCTATTGCATTTGGTGCTGTGGTTTTAGCTGTAACTGCCGTTCTTGCAACGGTAGTTACGGCTCAATCCGACTGCACGAGTGTGATCGTGAGCATGGCGTCATGCCTCAACTACGTGTCGGGGTCGTCCGCCACGCCTCCGGCGTCGTGCTGCTCCGCCCTGGCTAATGTTGTAAAGACTCAGCCGCGATGTCTTTGCACCATAGTCAACGGCGGAGGCAGCTCGGTGGGAGTGAGCATCAACCAAACCCTAGCCCTAGGTTTGCCTAGCGTGTGCAAGGTGGGTACGCCGCCGGCTAGTCGATGCAACGGTAAGCCCATATTATTATTGGGTGACGGAGTTTGGAATATATATGTAAATATTGGTGTCTGAATTTTTTCATTATAGCAAAAAATTATTTAATATTGTAAAACTACTTAAATTAATTTATGTGAATGTGAAAGTGAAATTGATGTAATATTTGTATAGTTGTTAATGGGCCTGCAATGTCTCCTGTGGGTTCTCCAGAGAGTGCTCCTCCAGAATCCGGTGATGATGGGATTCCGGCGTCTCCTTCGGTCGCAGGTAGCATTCATATTTCTTCATTTTCTATATATTAATTCTTGTAGAAAATATATATTCATAAATTAGACTAGCCTGCTATAATTATTATAAATGATCTTGTTTTAGAGAGGAAAATGATTAAAATGACCTAAGTAAAACAAAAATAAGGATTATTGTCACCCTAGAATTTGAAAGATATATAGATTAATTGTCTTTTAAATAAGGAATATTTTCACTCTATTAAATAATACTCCTTCCGTTCTAATTATTTGGTCTGAGTTACAATTTTAGGGTGTTTCAGTATATTATATGGTTCAATTCCTATATTTAGTATTGCGAAAATGAGAATATAATAAAATGTAATATTATGAAAATGAGAAGTCAATTAATGCTTGAAATAAGTGTAATGTTGGAAGTTTGTTTAAATATTAAATAAATTTTGACAAACGTGCAAGATCAAACTGGACCATATAATTGGAACAGAGAGAGTAATGACTAGATACATGCATGCAAGACCAAAGGCCCCTCGAGCATGCAACGAATTAGGGTTTTATATATATATATGAAAACATGCATGCATGCAAGAGAAATGGTGGTGAAATGTTTTTATAAAATTCATGTCAAAATCACTCATATTTAAGGGAAGTTTTTAAAACTTATAAATAGTGCAGTATATTTCAAAATCTTTTAGCTAGGTACTACACAAATTATAGTAGTTGTGAACAGTGGCGGATCCAGAAAATTCCGGTGAGGGGGGCTGAATTTTTTATTTTGCCTCCACTAGACTTCAACCCTTCGTATCATATTTTTTTTCTAATTTTCATCCTTTTTTTCTTCTTTACGAGGGGGGCTAATTCAAAAAATCCCGAATCACGCCTCTATAAAAACGAAAAAAAATTCCTGCTAGGGGGGGCTGGAGCCCCCCCAAGCCCAAGTGTAGATCCGCCTGTGGTTGTGAAGCCAAATCAAGTTTCACAGTTGAGCATTAATCACACAATTTAATTTAAATTTTGAAAGTTATTAACAAGAAAAAAGCACAAATAAACTCTAGCTAACAAGTTTTCTTCATGTGATTATGATCTTTGAATATCTAATTATAATTTGGCATATATATAATCTCATATATTCTATAATTTGCTCGACTCGTGTTAATTACACCGACACCACGCAGGATCTAAGACAACACCGTCAGCCTCAAAAGGAAGCACGACCAAAATGGATCTCGTGGGCATGATCGTAGTCTTGTTCATCACAGCTTCATATGCCTCAGCAGCTTTCAACATCTTCTGAATTTAGTGAAATTTAATCATATGTATGTGTGTGTGTGTGTTTGCAAGTCTTATTAATTCCCAATAACTATTTTATTTGCCTGATATGGAAAAGTAGATGGCTTATGAAATATTAGGAGCTATATAGAGAGAGAGTTCCAAAAGTGTGTGGAGAAAAGTATTAGTTTCAGGGGTTTGTGATTTCGAAATTAAGGGTGTGCTAATGTATTTGAACCTTTATTTATTGTATTTGTATTTACTTTGAATTTCTTTTTCCCTCTTCCTCAGCTGGTTAGAAATTTCAATTTTATTTTGTGATCTATAATTATGGCCATAAATTATTTTCTTCATTTATTCGATGATAGAAACATAGAGAAACTAAAATATAGATGTTTTTTAAAAAATGTAAGAAATATCATATCGAAGTCAAAGAGAATATTATTATTGGGTTTGACAAACTCATGTCCTACATCCAAAAAGCAATGAATAATTTTTTTTAAAGAAATTTAAGAGTCTACATAACTTTATCACTACCAGACCTTTTAGACAGATGCTAAAAACAAAATTATATGTTTATTGGGCCAAACCTTCAAATTTAATATACATTATACTTTTCTTTTCAAATTCAATACAAATTACTCCCTTCGTTCCGATTATATAGTCCAGTTTAATCTTGCACGTTTGTCAAAAATTATTTAATATTTAAACAAATTTCCAACATTACCCTTATTTCAAGCATTAATTAACATCTTTTCATAATATAACATTTATTATTCTCATTTTCCAAAATTATTCAGGGATGTAATGATAAATTACTATATAAAAACAATACCAAATATAGAAACTAGACTATATAATTGAAACACCCTAAAATAATAACTCGGACTATATAATCGGAACGGAGGGAGTATCATATTTCGCAATTAAATGGCCAAAATTATTAGAAACTATAAAAATATATAATATAATTTTTTTGCAACGACAAAAAGTTGACTATGCTCTCCAAAAATCCACATAATTTAATATAAACATATAAATTGTAAATGAATAGGGGAATTCTTGGCGAACACAATCAATTTTCCATCATCAGAATAAATATATATATATATATAGAGGAGGGATCATGTAAAAAAGAATGAATCATGTTCATCAGATCTAAAAAAATTAATGGCTGATATGCAAACAAGCAATGACTAAAACACAATCAAGCAACAAAATAATCAAGCAACAACTTAAATACAATCAAACAACATTGTAATCAAGCAACGACCTGAACACAATCAAGCAACGTCATAAACACAATCAAACATCTTTCTCACTTTCTCATGTTAAGAATTTTTTCACTGGATCCGCTCCCTATATATATATATATAGGGGTGCACTAGGGTGGAAACCCCCTCTTAGAAGTGAAATAAGACATAATCCTAGCCTTTAATTATCAGATTCAACGGATGAGATTGAATTGTAACATGTTAAAAATTCGCTGTAACATTAGAGATAAAAAGTTGCATAAAAGGTTAAATGGGTAATATTGCATAACCGCATAACTTACCCACGATTCAATCTCCTTAATTATCAGCCATTAACTGTGACAATATGGAAGATTTAATGAAAATCAAATCAAATTAAATCCAGCCAATATCTTTCACCAACCGCATTTACTGAGGTAAAATTAAAATCATTTCATCGTCTTCGTCTGAAAGAAGGCGAAAAATTTTCGCACAAAAAAGGAGATCCATTTTCAAGCTATCGGACTGAACGCGGATCTTTGGTGGCCGACGGATTGCAAATCTCTTGCGGAAAAACTTGGATACATTATTTATCAAGTTGTTCAGTAGTAAAAATGCCGATTGGTTGCGACGGCGTTGTTTAGTTTTTTTTTTTTTGTTAGACGTTTCTTTGACTTGAATATTTTTATTTCAATATCTAGATTTTCGTCGTACTAGTTCAGGAATTCAACTATGTATACTGTAATAGATTAGAAGCGATATGCGTAATTATTTAACAATTTATTTTTATATTTTTTTTTGTGGGAAAAAACCCATATTTTTGAAGGTTCACTTCCACCGGGAATTTGACTGAGAATCTGCAAGATTGTCCGACAAGTGATGACCAGTTGACCAAATCGAAGTGAAACAGGTAAAAACTGTAAAAAATTGTTTTTTTTTGGCTATTCTAGGTTTCGAATTTTTTTTTTGTTTTAAATCTTATCATATTGGGGTATAATCTTAGAAGAACAAATATTCTTTAAGCGCGGGAAGTACATATTTTAAACGTAGGACTGTGTAATTTGTATTTTAAATAGCATATATAGTGTATTAATTGCATAATTATAGACCTATATATGCTTAAAATATATGGACTTTTTGCTTGATAAGTAAACTTTCTGAAACTGGGTGGAATTTGAGTTTTCCAGTACAGTCTGTTTCCTTTCCATACAACAAAACTAATAACCATTTTGTGCAACTTTTTTGTATATGTTTTGCATCAATATGTAGCATTTTGAATGATATAAAGTGTCAAGAAAGTACATAATTATATAAACATTATTGCAGATATTATATACTTTTTAAGCAACTTTATTATATATAATGAGCATTTGAACTAGAAATTTGACAATAGGAAAAAGAGTAGAGGAACTGCATAAATATAGACCTATATATGCAAAAATATGTGGACATTTGCTGGATACATATACAATTCGTATGTGGGGGGGAGTTTGTCATCTCCTGTACAATATGATTTCTTTTAATAAATAAAAACTGTGAACCATTTACTTCAACTATGTTGCACATTTTTGCATCAATATCTATCATTTTTAGTGTTGAATAGTGGAATAGAAGTGCGTAATTATTTTCAAAGATTTGTAGATATTGTATAGCTTTTATTGCAACTATATTGTATATTATATGCATATGTAATTTACAATTCATGATAGGAGAAATAGTGAAATAAATGCATTATTAGAGATCTATGCGAAAATATGTGTACTATTCATGGATATGAATAAAATAATATTGTAGGTGAAAATTAAGTATTCCTGTGAATTTTGATTCCTTTACATAAAACAAAACAATTAACAATTTAGTACAACTTTCTTGTATATTTTGAGCATCTACAAGTGTTTTTTTTAATGATGTAAAGTGTCAAGAAAGTGTATAATTATGTACATAGTTTTGCAGAGAATGTATACTTTTATTGCAACTGTAATTCTAATTAACTGCATGTATAATTAGAATTTCAAAATAGAATAAATAGTAAACAAAATATGCATAATTATATAATTATTTATGCATCTATTTTACCTTTTATTGCATAAATAGATAAAGAATTTGCATGATTACATAAGTTGATACCTATATATGCATAAGTTGATACCTATATATGCATTGTTTCTGTGCGTTTATTGCATATATGTACTGAACATTTTTCAACAATGTTTGCTTATAATTCCATGAATACCATCTTTATTTCTATAGTGTGTATAAAACAACATGCTCAACATAACTAAAATTCTATACAAGCATTTATCATCTTCATAAATGGCATATTCATTCTTGTTTATCTTTGTAATCGATATTGTCAATATCATATCTGTACAAATTTTATGTATTGTGATAACTGAAAGGGCAGACAATGAACTTCTGAACAGACTCACTCGTGAGCTGAAGAATCACCCCAAAGTGGACATCAGAGATGTTGAACTGGTAATCTATACACTATAATCTTAGTATACAATTAAACTATGTATTGTGATAACTTGCATCTTATCTGTGAATTAATAGCAGTTTTTTGTCTTTTTTGTAGTATATACTATAGGATAGAAAACTATATTCTTTACAAAATTTACTATATTCTTGAATTAATTAGCATTTCATTATAGGAGAAATATTAAACGAACTACTTGATTAGAGATCTATATATGCAAAAATATGTGGAATTTTGATGGATATGCATAAAATCCTACTGTGTGTGAGATTTATATTTTCCTGTGCAATATGATTCTGTTTCATTAAACAAAACTATTAACCATTTATTGCAACTTTGTTGTATATTTTATGCATGTATATGATGAATTTTGAATGTTGTAATTAGTCTATGAATTGAATAGTTATATAAATTGTTTGGTATATATTGTATACTATTATTGCAACTATAATGTATATTATGAGCATATGTAATTAACAATTCACAAATATGATAAATAGTAAGAGTACAGCATAATTATATAACTATTTATGCAACAATTGAGAACTTTTATTGCTACTGTTCTGTATGTTCGAAAATAATTTAAAAACATAACTGGGCTATGAATTTTGAAACGCAATTAGAAAAAATAAACATCTATATTTGTAGTAAGTTTATTCTATTTATGCAATATTTGAACAACAGGTTTTCATTCCAATCTGCCAACACCACCACTACTATGTAATCTGCTTCGATTTCTTGTCATATAAGATTCATCTTATTGACAATTCAAATCAGCAAGACAACCAGGAGATATCTGTCAAGTATGGAGAAACACCTAGCAGGCTGGTAAGTACATTAAATAAAGCTACTTAAAGATAAAAATTACTATATTATAATCAATATGTAATGTGAAATATTAATGTTGCAGGTGAAGCTTTTTATTGATTTTTTGAATGAAAAAAAAATCGAAGGACAGAGGAGAGATTATGGGGAACGCGAGAATTGGAAGAATGAAAATGAAGTGGAGAACTTCAACAAACAAAATTGATTGTGGTGTTTATGCGATGTTGCACATTGAGACATTCATGGGGCAAAAGGCAGATGAATGGGATTGTGGTCTAAATAATGCAAGCAAGAATGATTTGAAGCAGAAAAGGATGGTCATTTGCCGCAAACTACTGGGTGCTGACTGCAACAAAATAGGCGAGCAAATTTGTGAGGCAGCTGGAAGGTTTTTCAGAAAGAATTGCAAGGCAAAGGAGTTCGACATGGATGCCTATTTGGATAAAATTAATCGTTAACTGCTTAAGTATATTTCAAACTTCTGTTTTTCATGTTTACAGCTTGATACCTTTTATGCATATGGCTTTGGTGACAGATTTGTTTTTTGTTTTCTGAACTCTTTAATATATGGTGGTTATCGATATTAATGTACATAATTAGGCTATTGAACTTTAAACAGCAGTATTTCAAGCCTTTCTATGGAATGATTTATATTATTATTTGCACATTCATTCTACAACTAATTAAGCTACTCATTCAGCGTTAAAATCAGTAATATTTAATATCATTCTTAATGTATATAATTTCGAAAAACTGTAAAAGTTATAAAATCGTTAACATGATGAATTGATTAATGTAAAACAAATATAAAAAGAAATTAACTTAATATAAATACAAGATGGTTACACATTAAAAATTATTTACAAAAAGATGCAATGAATGAATAAAAATATAGCATGAATACAAAACTAACAACAATATATAAATAATAACCATGAGTATTAATAAGAACAGAAATAAATACAAATACTAAAATAGTACATACAAAAGTGCAAATTATGATCACAAATATTGCATAAAAAAAGATATACTACACCAGCAAAAAATTTATTCCAAAAATCCAAAACAAATAATACCAACATCGTGCATAAGTTTTAGCAATTTAAAAGCAATAAATGTAAGAAATAAACAGAAATAAGTGTTTGTAAAAATAAAATCTAATCGCCATTCCTTCCCGCCGCACCATTAACTTTATCAAAGTTTCGTGAATCATGGTTTCCCATCTGCTTGCATTTTCTACATAACCTCATAGGTTTCTTCAACAATCTTTCAGCTTTCTCCTTGCGTGAAATGAACCGGCTCCCACTACCTTTAGTTTTAACAACATCAGGAGGGTGAACATCAACAGTCTCTGGAATCTCAGAACCATAGAAATTTCGAAACATATGGTTCTTATCTCCTGCAGAGTTACACTTATCTTCCCCTGAAATATTTTTTCCAGCTACATCAAGAGCACTAAGCAAATCCGATAGCTTACTAACATCACCATTAAACTTTTGCAACCATCCATACATAGAGGAAGTGATTCGGTTCGTCAACTTCTTATTTTGATCAACATTCTCAAAATGCTCAAGACTCTCAGATTCCAAAAGCTGGCCGTTTTGAATCAAATGCACCTTCTTCCATCTGTCAATTAAATACTTTTCTGGGATGTCATATACAAACTTATTCTTTAGAACAAAAAATATATGACAGCACAATATGCCCAACCTTTCGAACAACTTGCAAGAACATGTGTACTCCAACAAAACTTCATCGTACACAACAATGTAACTGTCATTCAGATCATCGACTATGCTGCATACATCCTTACCACCACAAACTTTTCTTTCAATAAGTGCAACTCTGTTCAATGCATCTTTAATCTCTGGGAGAACTCTTCGAAAAAATTTCAAAGAATAAACTCGAGCAGCATGCTTCTCTATCTCTAGATCAGTACTCAATGATGGAAAAAAGGACTTATCTAAATAATTCAATTTAGCATTCTGGTACCTTTGAGCATCTAATGCATGATTGAAATGCATCCAAAATTCCAACAAATTAGATCTCGACCGCGTATATCTCTTATAGAAGCTGTTTTCACACTCGAAAATTGATGTAGTCCAAAGCAAACCACTAAGTTTAAAATCCCTAAAATAAGCAGGAACCCAAAAACTACGATTTTCAAACATAGTTGTAAACCAAGGATCACCAATTAAACCATACCTATCCATTATTCCATCCCAACATGCATCGAAGTAATCCGCCTCAATCAGCTCTGACCATACACACGCATTCAGCTCCTTCTTGAAATTTTCATCTGCCCGCAACTCTTTCGAAATCTTATCAGCAACTTTAATCATTATGTGCCACATGCACCATCTATGGCGTGTTCCATTCAAAACCCTTTCAACAGCAGCTTTCATTCCCAAATCCTGGTCCGTAATAATTAAATTAGGACAGCGACCTATCGCCTCAACAAATTTCTCAAAAAGCCAAACAAAAGAAGCTGCATCTTCCTTTGACAACAAGCCTGCAGCAAAAGTAACTGGTTTTCCGTGGTTGTCTTTCCCAGTAAAAGGGGCAAAGATCATACAGTACCTGAAATTTTTGTTGACGAAAAGAAAATTATATGCATATTCAATATTATATTTATGCAACTTATGATGTATATATATGCACATAAAAACAAAAATCAAATAAAATTATAACCTGATATTTTAACTTGAATATGCATGAAAGAATAAAACAAAATATTTTTACTTGTTTGTCAAGTAAGTAGTGTCAAACGCCACAGAATGCCCAAACAACTGAAAATTCCTACGACAAATAGGATCACACCAAAAAAGTCTTGATAATTTATCCTCAGCATCGACTTTATAATGGTATATAAATGCATCGCAGAGCTCTTTCTTTCTTTTCATATCATTTAGTAACATTTGAGCATCACACCCTTCAACATAAGCCTTCATGTCTCTGGAAAAATTGCGCACTTCAACAACTGAGCAACCCACAAAATCATTACCACCCATTAACTCCTTCAAAAGTCTATAAGATGCAGTTGGTCCTATATTGGAAGCAACACAATCCAATATAAACTTCTGATGAACAAGATCAATATTGCGGTTCACTTTCATAAAATTTCGATGTGACAAATCAACCATCTCGTGATTATGGCCTTCAACAAACAAGTGAACAACATACCGTAAGTATGCAACATATTTGAAAACTACCTTTGCGTTACAACGACACCTAGAAGAAACTCGCCTCCTAATCTTAGAACTAGACAAATCTAGGTCTACCATATCAGCATCAGCTGCAACAAATTTATCACCCTCGCGATTGCATACTACATACCTCCAAGTCAAAAGATCCTTCACCTTCTTAGAACTTGATAAACGAATATCAAATCCAACAAATTTAGCATACTCTCTATAAAAATTAACACCTTCATCCAAACTCCGAAAAGCTTTGCCCTTGTGCGATTTCAAAGACTCCTCACATACGGGGGTAATGACAACTGCACCATTAAAAAAATATATATATATTAACAAAAACACGTATTTAAAAAGTATTACATATTTTGCAATTTCATTTATCTATATTTGTAGTATTACATACTATTTTATGCATATTTCGAAACAATATCTGCAATAATCAAGATAAGTAAAACATAACAAACAAAAAACGTATATAACAGTTTCCGCAATAATATATGCAATAAACATATTATATTATAGCACATTTACAGGCAACACTATTGTATATTTTGTACTATAATTTAACACGAAATACCATGTATAAACAAAAACCTTGCAAACGAACATTAATTAAAAGCATTGGCTCAAAATTATATATAACCTACCTCGGAAACGTCAAAAAAGTAATCACAATGATTGAATACTTCATGTCTAACTCCGGTTAAATACAAAAAAACAAAATTATCGATACTTTTAAAAAAAAATTAAAAAAATATTCGAAACTTACCATCATCGTATTTATCCATTGAGTCAATTGCAGAAGACATAGAAAAAATATGTGAATAACACAAAAAACGGACGAGAAACTGTTACTATCACGTCAATGAAGAACAAACTACACACCAATAATACGAAGAGAAAATAAAAGAACGTGACTTATTGCGAAAATAAAAAAATTTCGACTTCTCAAAAAAAAATATAGTATATATTATACTAGAATAAAAAAGATTGATATGAATAAAAAAGAAAGAAATACTCGAAAATATTTTAATAAGGAATATAAAGATTTGATAAAATATGCAGGGAGAAAATCAAGGAAACTGTTATGGCATGAAAATAATGTTAAACTTTAATACCCAAAATACCCTAAATAATTAATAAAATAAGTAACTAATTATATAAACCAACAAATCTGGACCGTCCATAATTAATAATTAAAGGATATGATTAGTTCTCATATCACATCTAGGAGGTGGTTCACATATGATTACTCCTATATATATATATATATATATATATATATATATATATATATATTTATAGGGATGCGATCCAGTGAGAACCACTCTTACCATAAGATATAAGAACTAATCCTCGTCATTGATTTTGATGAATGAACGCTCAGGATTTTACTAAAATTTTCGGTCATTTTATCTCAAAAAACCTGCATTATAGGGTATTTTTGTCATTTTGTACTTATTTAAGATTCTGTTTGCATATTCAGCCTCGACATGCATTATATATCTAACAAATATGCATTATATGCATAAGAAACATGCATTATATGCATAAGAAACATGCATTATATACCTAGGAAACATGCATTATATACCTAACATTCCTTATATATCTAACAAACATCTTCCTGCATTATAATATGATATTACTCTTATTTGATAACAATATTACTATCATTATACGGTATTACTTCCTGCATTATATATGGTATTACTTTTATTTTAGAGAAAAATTATATTACTTTAATTATAATGCCTATGTTACTACTATATAATGCATAACAAGTGCAAATATAATGATAAATGATGATTTCGCTGAAAAAAACATGTTGCATTTTATCTATCATATTCTGCATTATATAGTATAACTTCATGCATTATATTGTACAACTGCATTCATTATATTAGAATTCGTGTACTGTTACGAGAATTATGCATATAATCACTAATTTTTATTTTTACGATGATGTTTTAATCAGAACTATAGTGTGTTACTTTTATTTTAGAGCAAAATTATTTTACTTACATTATCATACATAAGTTATTTGATTTGTGCATAAGATTAATAATTTTCATTAGTTACATAGTTTACTCCCACTAAACATGTGCAATAGAGATTTAGTTTAAAAATAATAAAATCATATTATTTTGGTACATTAAAAAATAATTTAAATTAAAAGAATTATGATATTTATAATTTTAAGAGAGAGAAAAATAGAACTATATGCACTAAATATAAGATATTCATATCAAAATTGATATGGAAAATATCTTAATTAATATAGAAAATAATTAATAAAGAAAATTCTCTAATCTTTTAGATTGAAACATATCAATTATTAATTTTCTCAAAGATTCTTGTCATATATAAATTCTTACTAGTGCATCAAACTATTTATAATCATTGTTATAATAAATATTTGAATGTTTATTGTGTGAATCTTATTTTTAAGGTGAATCGATACTCCGTGGACCGCATTATTTTGACATCGACATGCATTATATACCTAGCAAACATTCATTATATACATAACAAACATGCATTATATACATAACAAACATGCATTATATAATGTAATAATATACATTTATATAATATAACAAAAAAAACTACATAATTAAAAACAAGTAATGTATGATCAACATTTATAACAACTATAATATTTTCTACAGTATGCAAAGATAATGAATTTTAATTTTTTTTTGTTGATCTCGCTTGAAAAAACATATTGCATTTTATCTGTCATATTCTGCATTATATACTATAACTTCATGCATTATATTGTGCAACTTCATTCATTATATAAGAATTCGTGTACTGTTACGAGAATTATGCATATAATCATCGAAACATATGCAATAGAGAATTTGTTTGAAAGATAATTAAATTACCTTTAATTTGATATATGATACATGAAAAAATAATCTAAATTGAAGGAGTTATGGTCATTTAAAGATTTAGGATGATTTTAGAGCAGAAAGAAAAATACAAAATTACCCTTTAATGCATGTTTTACTACACTATAATGCAAGACGGAAATTATTTAGTCTTGAGCGTTGGATCACCAATTTGGATGGCCGAGATTGATTCTTATATTCACATGGTAAGGAGAGTTCTCATATGATCACTCCCCTATATATATATATATCCTATATTTATATAATTTCTCATGGTTATGCTATTTTATTAAAAAAGACGATAGTTTGTAGTAAATTCATGACATTTGACAAAATATAGAATAAGCCATATAGGAAGGGAAAAACCTCTATATATTATTGTGTATTTCTGTATATCACCACAGCCAGGGGCGGCACTACCTTAGGGCTCACGGGGTCGGCCGCCCCCACGGCATTTCGAAATTTTTTTATATATACATGTATTTTAAAAAAAAAAAATAAAATTATATAATATCGACCCCACAAAATTATGATCGAGCCCCCACAATACTCGAGCTCTACATCCGCCCCTGACCACAGCTACAATCCACGAAATATGTACAGCAAGAAAGAAAACTACTGAACATCTAGCAACTTTTATATATGCTAACAGATTTAGATGCTGTATCTATGGTATACAAAGAAAGAGAATAAATCATGCTGAAATCTAAGGTGGATATTCATCTTCTAATGCCACATCATCATTTAGATCATTCCTTGATTTATTACTCAAACTGTGTGAGATTTGCTAGTGTGTGTGCAGCGGACGAGCTACCGTAATAACATTTCTACCACAATTTCACTTACCATGCATCAACTTTGCAACTCCACGAAGACTTCATTAGTAAATTTGAAAATTCACATTTTTTTTTTAATATTCCAATTATTTTAAATAAACTCGAGATTCATCTCATACCTCAATAGATAAAGAAATGTGATAGAGGCCAAAAACACTAGATTATTGGCTCAGAAGGCCTAGAAAAGAGTTGACCTACTAACTATATATAATATTCAAGAAGAAAATAGGAAAACAAAGATGGCCCAATTTATATTAATCATATCCCGTTATTTTATAATTAATAAATAATAAGGTTGCTCACCAAAATAGCTAACTACTGCCATCTGTCAAGTTCCGACATTACAAATATATCTAAAAACAAATTAAATTAATATTCACCCACTGAGACTGAGGAAGTTGGTGAACCACCCCACCCCACCCCAATCCTCCGTTTGATCGATCATCGTCTCTCTAAAACCAACTATATAAACCCAACTCCAAATCAAAATTATCTCCATCTTCAACCCAACTTAATCTAATTCCCACATCGATTATCAAATGGCACGCCAGCAACTCTCAACGGTATTAGCCATGATTGCCGCCGCCTTCCTTTGCGCCGGCGTATCGATGGCCCAATCCAGCGACTGCACCAACGTCCTCATCAGCCTCTCCCCCTGCCTCAACTACATCTCCGGCAACTCCTCCACCCCTACCTCCGCCTGCTGCACGCAGCTCCGCACGGTGGTCGGCTCCCAGCCCGAGTGCTTGTGCCAAGTCCTCAACGGCGGCGCCTCTAACCTCGGCCTCAACATCAACCAAACTCAGGCCACGGCCTTACCCGCCGCCTGCGACGTCCAGACTCCCTCTCTCGCCCGATGCAATGGTAATTAACCCCTAACCACTCATTTATTAATCCACTAATTAATGTTAAGCTTCATATATTTATAATTAACTTGGCAATGGCAGCTGCTTCTCCAGCTGGGTCTCCTGATGCAGCCCCAGAATCTCCCAACACCAACTCAGGTACTTAACATATAATTTCGAGTGCAAAAACGGTCTGCATATTATTAATGTTTGGATCGATAAAGTTAAGTTAATGAATTGAGTGATTGCAGGGAGTGGATCAAAGACAATGCCAAGAGGAGATGGCTCCTCATCAGGTGCAGCTTCGAATAAAGTGGGTGTTGCAATGTTACTTGGCCTAATGTTGCTAGCATCCTATGTTGCAAATTCCAACATGCCTTGATTTATTATATTGAGAGAGAGACAGAGAGATTTTTGTATGGTTTTATACATAGAGATAAATATTGTATGGCATTTTTGTATGTGTTCTGGTTTTGGAGTCGATTCAATTTGCATGAGCCTGTTTATTGGGTGATTTTGTGTACGGTTGAAGAAACCATTTTCAGTTTCTTTTGTTTATAATAAAGAAAATTTATTCTTTTTTTAAATTTTTTTTCTGTGATATTGTTTGTTTCAATTTTATACAATGAAAATAATTAATGATATAAAAAATAGAGATGTTTAAAGTTTAAACAAGATAATTACTTTGAATTATATTTATTATTAGATGTTAGAAACAGATGCTTAGGTTTCTTCTAGGCTCAGTGTTTTGATATGTCAAAACCCATCTTAGTCAGTTTTTCAGTTTCTAGAGTTTTATACTGTAATCCTTGTATAAGATCGATCGAGTTGTAATAGAACTTAGGCTGAAGACCGAGCAAAGGAGAATGCTCGAGAACTGACTACCGGCACGCCTTGCCTTGACCAAGACTGAGTTGGAGCACTCAGTTTTAGGTCCATCCATACTGACCTAGAGAAGTCAGTATAAGGGTTTCCATATTGATAAGGAGAAATCAGTATGAAGGCGTTTTCCATACTGACTGTAGACAGCCAGTATAAGGGTCTACCATACTGACCTTGGGAAGTCAGTATGAGGCTTAGATGTACTGACCTTAAAAAGTCAGTATAAGAGCCTCTACCTTTAAAGCTTGAGCAATTCGAAAGTTATCTAGACTCAGACATTTATATATGCCCAAGTCAGTAAGAGGTTATCCAAACTGGGATTCCTCAGGCTGAAAAGAAGTCTGACATAAAGTTAGTGTATGGTACATTGACGCAGCAGAACAGAGCAGAAAGAAGACCTAAGGCATGGGCTACGATTGGACAATATAATCCATGAGTCTAACGTCTGGATTTATGTGTCTAACGGATATAAATTCAAAATGCCAAAGGATCTCCCCTATAAAAAGGCCTGCTCTTCAACATTAAACGGTTATGCAATCTGAAAGTCTTCATACGACAAAGGGCATTCTGCTAGGCCATCTCTATGCTAAACTCTCTGAGTTTTCTAACACGAGACTTGAGTCTCTGACTCAAGTTACCCCTCGTGCTAACTTCTCCTAACACGAGGCTGAAGCTCTTCTTTGGTGAATATATCTTTCTGAGATATATTCATAGCAGTCAGTTTCCTAGTTTGAGATTTTGATTCTCACGGGCGTATGAAACCCACCTGAGTTCTGAGAAGAACAAGTAAACATCCAACCACCTGAGTTCTGGGAAGAACAAGTAAACATCCAACCACCGGGAAGAAGGTTGCGGGGTGCCGTCCTCACTTCAACCTGAAGACTTAGTCTGCAAGGAGTTCCTAGGCCAGTGCCATAGCTGACCGAAGGATGGAGGAGCCAACTGTTGGGTTTTGTATACAGAAAGCATTTATTACGATGAGTATACATTCAACGGTATTTCCTATCTGTCAACAAACTTACATGCGAGTAACAACGGTATCCTCTTATCTCACCGATAGAGACGATCATACTGCGTGTTGTAGATCGCAGAAGACAGTATGATCACTTGACCTAGTGAGATATAAATATCATCACAGCCGAGACATCATACGAGGATAAGTATATCGGTATTGTAGGGTTTTTCCGTGAACCGAATCACCAAAACCAAACTGAATCGGATCGATTTAAGGATATTGCACATAATTCAAACTCACAAAACCCTAGCATGCTCCTATGAATTTAATAACCAGAATTGTGGATTGATGAATTTATCGTTATTCCGTCGAGTCTGATCCGATCTTTTGCATTTGAATTTCCAACTTGAATTCAACCACGCAATCCAATTTAATCTGCGGAATCAGAAATTAGAAATCTAATTTCTAAGTAAAATCAAAAATAACAAGAAAAGAAGAATAGAAAATCTTGTTCTCCAGATCAGATCTTTTGGGCTATGTCCCAATGCTGTTCAGATCTACTACTGGTGAGGACTCCGTAGATTTGTATTCCGAGCAGGACCAGAATCGAAATTCTCCTCCTTTCTACCCAAAGTCGGCGCCTCCTCTCTCTCACTAGGGTTTAGTGTGTTTCAACTGTGTTACAACTTATGAGAGAGAGCTGTCTATTTATAGACCTAGGGTTGTAAACCCTAATGGGCCTTTTTGGGCTCAATTCAGCATATTTAATTTGGGCCAGTCCTGGGACCTAATGCAAATAATAAAGTGGGCCTATAAATTAATTAATTTCCATATCCACAACCCAGGACATAATTAATTAATTAATATTAATTCTTTTTCACCACAGAATTAATACTGACCTACCCCTTTATTACCATGTTATGAGAACGGGCTGCATTAATTGAGAATCCCCGTATTTAAGGTTACCGGACATCCATTAATTAATCGGAGCCTCTGACAAGCTCTAACTACAATTAATTAATATCTTATAATTCCTGAGTAGTACCACTCAAACCTTATCACTCGTGCCTGAAATTAATCAGCCTGCAGGACTTTGGCACGATGAATGTTATTGAGCTCCTCAGGAAATGTCCCCATCCTATTACTCGGATATGGTTACCTAAACCCAGTCTCAGGCGGTACTACACGAAATGCTGTTACCCAAGATGCGGATATGCGAGCACGTTATTTAGGCTCTCCATCATGGCAAGTCTAAGCAACAGTCAACCCGTGCAAACCCCTGAACCTTCGTTAGGGTATGGACTCAATCAATATAACGAGATCTTGTATTTGCTGATGTCAGACAGACAAATACATCTCACTGGGGTCCATCAATACGCCACCTCTGCGTACCAGCATGTCAAGTAACCAAGACAAACTACTTATTCCGACAATGCCGCAGCCATCCGGGCAGACGTATCCTCATACGCTGTCTCGACTGTGATCAGGTTTATGTCTCACTAGGTCAAGTGATCATACTGTCTTCTGCGATCTACAACACGCCGTATGATCGTCCCTATCGGTGAGACAAGAGGATACCATTGTTCATACATGTAATATTGTTAACAGATAGGAGAAATAAACCGTTGTATACTCATTATAATAAATGCTTTCAGTATGCAAAACCCATCAATATCCCACTTATACTCAAAGCATAACTAAGCTATTACAGAGTATACAGTCCATCTATCTAGTATGCTGTCACTTTAACCACTATCAGTGGTCGGCATCCACCTCAGACCCAGCTCACGAATATGTCTTTCGTAAACTTTCTGCGGCAAGCTCTTTGTAAACGGATCAGCAAGATTGTCAGCAGTGTCAATCTTCTTAATCAGCACATCGCCCCTCGATACGATTTCTCGTATGATATGGTACTTTCTCTCTATGTGTTTGCTTGCCCTGTGAGACCGCGGTTCCTTTGAGTTTGCCACTGCACCAGAGTTATCACAATAAATTGTGATGCTCCTCGGCAAACTCGGGATCACGCCCAACTCTAAAAGGTAGTTCCGGAGTCACACCCCCTCTTTCGAGGCGTCGGAGGCGGCGACATATTTCGCCTCCATGGTGGAGTCAGCAATGCATTTCTGCTTTGAGCTCCTCCAAGATACAGCTCCACCTCCCAGGGTAAACACATATCCTGAGGTCGATTTCTTCTCATCCTGGTCCCCTGGAAATCCGAGTCTGTATAACCCACAGGGCACAAATCCTCACTATGATAAACTAGGCAGAAATTCCTAGTTCTTTTCAAATACTTGAGGATGTGCTTTACAGCAGTCCAGTGCGCCTGTCCAGGGTTAGACTGATATCTTGCTACCATGCCAACGACATAACAGATATCTGGCCTGGTACACAGCATCACATACATGAGAGTACCCACAGCCGAATCATATGGTACAAGACTCATCTCGTCTTTCTCCCGCTGTGTCTGAGGACACTGCCCACCAGAAAGACGAACGCCATGTCTGAAAGGTAGCAAGCCTTTCTTGGCAAGTTGCATGTTGAACCGGGCTATCACAGTATCCACATAGGATGCCTGGGATAAGCTCAACATTCTTCTCTTACGATCTCGTAAGACCTTAATACCAAGAATGTAGCCAGCTTCTCCCAGATCCTTCATTTGGAACTGTTCGGACAACCAAACTTTGATTTCGGACATCACTCCCTCGTTGTTTCCAAATAGGAGTATGTCATCAACGTAAAGTGCAAGGAAGACCACGCTCCCACTGACACAAAGTTGGTAAACACAACTTTCGTTTTCCAACTGTGCAAATCTATAGGATTTAATCACATCGTTGAAACGTAAGTTCCACGACCTTGAAGCTTGCTTAAGTCCATACAAGGACTTCCTAAGCTTCCAGACAAGATGTTCTTCGCCCTTGCTTATGTAAGGGTTGCTGCATATAGATGTCTCTACCTTCTTCAAGGTAACCGTTTAGAAAAGCGGTTTTGACATCCGTCTGCCAGATCTCGAGATCCATATGTGCAGCTATGGCAAGGAGTATCCGAATGGATTTGAGCATGGCTACGGGTGAAAAGGTTTCGTCATAGTCAATGCCCTCTTTTTTACTATAACCCTTTGCCACCAGCCTGGCTTTAAAAGCAGTGATCTTTCCATCCGCCCCTTTCTTTCTCTTGTACACCCATTTGCACCCTATGTCCCTAAAGCCATCCGGCAAATCAGTTTTCTGGTATACATCCATAGCAGTTATGGATTCAATTTCAGAATCCATGGCGACACGCCATTTCGCAACATCCTTGTCCTGCACTGCCTCTTCGTAAGTCAGTGGGTCAGAGTCCTCATGTCCGTCTTCCAGGCTCAAGTCCGAAGACTCACCCACGAACATGTACTTTTCCGGCTGGAAAATAACTCTCCCACAACGACGAGGCATCGGTGCCGTGTCAGTAGTAGGTGCAGTGACTTGTGGTCCTGCACCTTGCATTGAAGAACGTGTCTGTGGTGTTGTGCCTTTCACAGGTGCACCCACATCTACACGTTCCCCTTCCCTTGGAATTGCATTCTCGTTCTCAATTTCTTGAAGAACGATATCACTCCTTGACTTGTGATTACTCACATACTCGTCCTCCAAGAATCTAGCGTTGGTGCTAACAACGACCCTTTGACTCTCAGGACAGTAAAAGTAACCACCTTTCGTTTGCCTGGGATACCCTATGAACAACATCACTTTTGACCTTCTTTCTAACTTATCATGTTCCTTCGACAGTACGTGTGCCGGACAGCCCCATACTCTAAATTTGCACAAACTAGGTTTGCGACCAAGGAAGAGCTCAGAAGGTGTCTTAGGAACTGATTTAGAAGGCACCACATTAAGCACGTAAGCTGCTATTTCCAATGCGTAGCCCCAAAATGAAATTGGTAAGTTTGCATAACTCATCATTGATCTTACCATCTCTAGAAGAGTCCTATTTCTTCTTTCAGCTACGCCGTTTTGCTGGGGAGTACCCGATGCAGTCCACTGGGATGTAATCCCATTTTCTGACAAATATTGCAAGAACTCGTTGTCGAGGTATTCGCCACCGCGGTCAGATCGCAGCGACTTGATAGTTTTCCCGACCTTCTTTTCTACTTCAGCCTTGAAATCTTTGAATTTCTCAAAGCATTCAGACTTGTAGCGAAGCAGGTAAACATATCCGTACCTTGAGTAGTCGTCAATGAAAGTGACGAAGTACTCGTACCCTCCACGAGCCTGCGTGGACATCGGTCCACATAAGTCAGAATGGATCAATTCCAACACTTCCTCTGCTCGAGACTGACTAGCCTTGAAAGGCCTAGTTGACATCTTGCCCTCGATGCAGGATTCGCAGACTTGATAAGGTACAGCCCGGACTAGGTCCAATGAACCGTCATCTGCAAGTCTTTGAATCCGCTTCAAGCTGATGTGACCCAGTCTCAAGTGCCAGATATATGTAAGATCCTCATCAGAAGAAGTAAGTTTTCTCTTTCTAGGATTATCAATTACAGATGAATTACATGCAATACTTGCGGAAGACTTATGATTACAGTTAACAACATAGAGAGAATTATTCGGCATTCCACGACAGATAACACCGTTATTACCAATGATAGAAACACCACTATAAAAAATAACTGAATATCCATCAACATAAAGTTTGGAAACTGAAATAAGGTTTCACCGAAAATCCGGCACGTACAAAACGTCACTCAAAGTTAAAACAGAATCATCAAAGTACAAGGTGAAATCTCCAATGGCAGCTGCACTCACTTGTGCTGCGTTCCCCATCGAGATGGTAACCTCGTCATTCTTCAGCACCCTCCTCGGTGTGAACCCCTGCAAAATGTAACAAACATGATTAGTAGCTCCAGTATCCACTACCCACGAATGAGTAGAAACCGATGCTAAACATATTTTTGTTACAAATGCAAATGACGTACCTTGTCCCTTGCTTCCGCATGCGCTCTTACTTGAAGTGACACCAACCCTTTTCATTTCATTTGACTTCCTCTCACGTGATCTGCGATCAATCATATTCTTGCACACAGTATGAACCACATCTTTCAATGTGCCCAAGCTGTGCTCAAGATCTGATATCTCAGACTCCCATGAAGGTACGAAGGACTGTCCTGCTATGAGATCAGTGAGCAACTCTTTGAAGGAGTACTCACTTCTCTTAGCTACATCCATCTTGAAGTCATAGAATGAAAGTGGTAAGGAGTTTAGGATTATATCAATCTTAGCCCGATCTGATATACATCCACCTCTACGTGTGAATCGTCTCATGGTGTTATCCATCATCATCACATGTAGTGTCACCGAACTGCCATCAACCATTCTCTTACAGACTAGGTCTTTTACGAGATCACAGTTGATAGTTCGTTCCACTTCACAAACGTGGCCACTAAGTCCATCCAGATCGCAACAGAGCTACAATAGCCCATGTACTTAAGCTTGAGTTCTCTAGACAGGTTATCTGAGATTAACTTGTAAGTAAAATCCTCAGACGCCACCCATCTGTCATAGTACTCTTTCTCACGTCTAGAGACTTTATGGTAACGTGGGGCAAGTGGCATCATAGTAAGAACAAACATGTGTTGTTTAGTCAGGAGGATATACTCAATGCAGTATCTCCATTGACGACTACTGAAGATGGCAGAGGTTCTATCTACCGGACTACTGAAGATCACCAAAGTGAATACTCAGCTCGGAGGAGCAGAAGGTCAGGAGGTAGTTTAGAAGCCTAATGCAGAGTGGACGACCGATGACAAAGTTCATTTTTAGCTGGATTCAGTGGCCATGGAGCTTATCTTTCAATCCTTAACAGAGCCATTGGTTGTTGAAGCTCTCGAGTACAACAACGCCAAAAAGATGTGGGAATTTCTTGGCAACTCAGCCAAGAAACAACTCAGATGAAGCGGAACAAGCTTCAAAACTGTGTAGATAAGTATGAATCTTTTGAAATGCTTCCTGGTGAAAATGTTAAATAAATGGAAGTTAGATTCAATGCTATTATCTGCGAGCTGGAAAACTTGGGGAGAACCTATGAAGCTGCAGATATGAATGCAAAAATTCTCTCCAAGATACCAAGGAGGACTGGTTCGTCAAAGCCACCAGCTTGAATGAGAAGGATCTCTCCAAGATGACAACCAAGGATGTGTTCGCCCAGCTCCAAGCCCACGAATACGACATCCAAATGGCGAACATGAATGAAACAGTGCAAAGTGTCAGTACAAATCCAGAAGAAGATGCTGCATTTTTTGCAAAAGGGAGTTCAAGAAAAGGCCTCAAAAGCCTTACCAAGCTGACAGATCTTCCGGACAGGCGTCCACTTCAAAGTCAGCACCCACACCTTCCTACCAGAAAAAGGAGGAAGAGAGCTCAATTGAAGATCTTGAGGAACAGATGAGGAAGCTGACCAGACTTCTTGAGAAAGCCAAAGCTAAGAAGGAAGGTTCACAGTCCAGTGAACTGAAGTTCAGCGAAAGGCCTTCTAAAGCATGCTTTGAGTGCAACCCTCCAGACCACCTCAAGTAAACCTGAAATGAAGCCCATTATACCTAGGAAGTGGGATAAGTAGAATGTTCATAATGCAAGGAAACCCACTTCAACAGCTAAAACTAGACTTTATAGAAAGTCAGTTTCATTTCTGGATTCTAGAAATACGAGGTTCCCAACTCATAATTCTTATAGAGGAGAACTTATCCGTATAGGAGGAACAACTATACGAGCTATGAGTCCAATCAAATTCCATTTTAAGGACTAGGAAGACTGTACACTCCGAACTCAATTTCCGAGAACCTAACCAAAACTTAGTTTCAAGGAAGTCAGTTTCTCACAAGGTTTCACACACTCACCCTTTTCCTTCAAAGATGCATAGAAACTGCATCAATTATTTAATGAGGAAGAGAAATGTAGAAGATGTTGTGACATCTAGGTTTGAGGTGAAACAAGTATGAATTCCCAAAGGCTGGATCCATAAGACTAACCCTGCAGGACCTGCAAAAACACGGGTACCTTCTGTCTAACCTTATCTATTTTGCATATACAGGGTCACCTAAGTCAACTCAAAAAGAAAGATGATGCTGAATAAAAATGATTCCAAACTCTCAGTTTTTCTAAACTTGGTGTGCGACTCAGCATGAAGTCTTCATACTTATCCTTGAAGAGTGCTTTCTCACGTGGTGACAACACAACTCAGTATGAAGCTTATCACACAACAAAGAACATAAGAAGTAATCTCCTAAGACATCTGAAGAAACTGAAACTTACTTCCACTAAGTTTCGAATTGACTTGCTGAAGAAAAAAACCAAGTTTTAGTTTTCACACTTAGAAGATTTCTGAAGGACGGATGCAGAATTAAACTAAGTTCCAATTCTTAGTTTAGGAACTGAATATCAGCCAGTTTGGAAGCTCAAAAGGCGGTATTTCAAAATCCAAAGATTATTGTATCTGATACGATGCATTTATTTCAAAACATGCAGCAATAAATCCGCACTTGCCACGTGTAAAGGTCTCTTTTCAAGTCAAATCAGTCTCAATTGATCTCAAACAATGATTCATCCCAGCCTTTGATCTTGAGTCATTTCCTTAATCAAAACCGTTCGATCCAAACCCTTCTCACATATTCACCAAATCGACGGTTAAAGAATTAGTCATTTTTCCATTTTCATCCTCTTAAAAGCTCCCAAACCTTCACATTTCTGGACACTTTTTACTCACATTCAAACCTTCAACATATATTCCATCATTTATTGTCAATCATCCATCTTCATTCATGGCACTGAAGAAATCTAGATCCTCTCAACCACCAGTGAAAGAAACATCCACCCCAGGTCAAGAACAACAACCTTCTTTTGAATACGTTGAAAGACCATATTCCAAAGTTGTACGAATCTTTCATTCGGACCCAAAGAAACTATTGGCAGAACAAATGGGGGCGACATAAGCGATGAAAGAGAAGATTCTGTTTATTAAGGGCCTACAAGATGACTGCCCCAATTACAAGTGATTGGCCCGTCATCTTCTACGAGAGAAGTTAGCCTACTTCCTGCGATCTTGTCCTCAAAGGTTCCATCCATTCCTCGTGGCAGAATTATATGCAAATGCAGTCATCGCCAGAGATCAGAGATCTTTTGTCACATACGTAACAGGTACTAAAATTCTTGTTACCCCTAAGATGCTTGGAAAGGTGTATAATCTTAGGAACAGAGGTCCACATGTTCATGTCTATATGTAAGGGGTAGATATCAAGAGATTACGGGAGATCTTGGAAGAGTATTGACACAAATGGAAACTTGACAATGTCGACACATCCTTTAAGATAAGTCACAATACAAATGAGTTTGATCCACACTATAAGTATCTTGCAGATATTGTGATTAGGATGTTACAATGCGACATGAGGTCGTTTTCGGAAATGAGTAAAAAGAAGTATTCTCTTCTTATGGCTATTGATGATGGAGTGAAAGGTGATTGGGTATCTTTTCTATTTGAAAGACTTTTGGATTATGCTGGGAGGACAACAACAATAGAGGAAATTGGGAAATTCTCAACTGGTGTGGGATTTGGTTTGAAAGTTAGTTATCTTCTCGAAAAGATACTGCCTGTAGTGGATGATAGAGAAGCATTGGTGTCTGGTGATTTCTTCCCCTTCAGAGCAGTCGTAGGAGAGCATACTGTGACTGAGGAAGAAGATGACAATGAAAATGAAGATCATGGAGGAGAAGAGGAAGTTCAATCTGCTGCTCAACAAGAATAAAATCTATAGAAATTCATGGAGGATCTACCAGATTTAACAAGACTCGGCGAGGAACCTTCTCTTCAGGGAAGGAAAAAGAGGAGATTGGTCAAAACCTTTGCAGATGAAGGGTCGTCTCAGCCGGTGCAATCACAAACTCAATCTGACCAAGGGATTCAGATTCAGGGTGGACGCATATCCATCCCTATCGCAACCAGGTTCTATGTAGAGATAGTGGAACCACTAATTCGAAGGAAGTGAGGAAGGGTGGTTGATGTGGTGGAGGGAGAACAAGGAAACGAGGGAGAAACCTCATCCAGACAACATATCTATGAAGAGCATCAGTGTTCTGCTCGGAAAATAGCGAACATTCTAGTCAGCCCTGATCTTGAAGAGGAGGAAGAAGAAGATGTCACTATTATAAGCGAAATGTTACTTCAGGGAGGCGATGAAGGAGAAAGGCAGGAGATGGAGTCGCCTCACTCAAAAGAAGTAGATGAGGAGATTGAGGTAGAGCAACCACCTTATCAAGAAGCTCCACAACATCTCCCAGAAACACTTCATTCGACAGAAATGATTGTTGATCTCAATCAGGATGCTCCGGAACAAGATGTGCAAGAATCAACTACCATAGTGTTACCTGAGATGGAGAGGGATCCTTGGAAAGGGAAGGAACCCATGTTCGAGCAAGGGGGAACCTCTACTCATGCCGACCATCCGATGTCGCCAATACATGAGTCAGACCACTCAACAGAAGATCTTGAGAACGAGGAAAGATATGATCTAATGAGCACATCTTCTGCTAACTCTGACATATCTTTCCATTCTCTTACTGATGAGGAAATTCTTGATATTGCTCTCACAGAAGGACCCTCATTTGAGGAAGACTTACAGGGAATTTGGCGTCATCACCCATGGGACTCATGGGACGGGAAATAATTAAACAGAAGGCCAAATTCTGTTGCAGACTTCAGGGTGTCGTTCAGTGGCTTACCTCATCCAGAGTCCACCTCCTATCGGCTATTGTGTTGGTGTTCCCCCATCACTTCAACTGATACCGGAGATGCTAAACTCATCTCATGGGCTGGAGAAATCTCTTAGAGGATAGAACAGAGAGTCACTGAAGAAATTGCTTCGCTCTATCCAGATATACTGCTGGAGTGTTCCATTCCTTGTGATGTACTGAGAAGGGAATTCCGGCGATGGAGGCGTTTTGACATGGCGAGGTATGAATTAAACGCTGAGGAGCTTTCAATCATGATGGCTAGACTAAGCTTAACTTTCTGGAGGAGTGAGGAAGCCTGGGCGAATGAATAGGTTGCCCAGAGTGGAAGTAGACAAGTAAAAGAACAATCTATGAGACAAAGGATGTTGGCCATACGAGCCTACAGGTCGTTCACAGAAGACAGTAGCAAATTCAAACAAAGTGACCACAGACTTCGTCCATGCAATTTTCAGTTCGTATCTAAATTTCCTCGCTTTATCATTCCAGCTTCTCAGGTACCATCTCCTGATTTAAACTATGATTCATTCCGCAATCTCATGGTTAACAAAAGATACAAAGTGTTGGTCCTAATTTATCAGAGTCGTCGTGTTCAAACAGAAACACGAAATGCAGCGGAATAAGTAAACGTCACTTGCACTTACGTTATTAAAGATTGTTTAAGCTCGAGCTATGATTAGAGTTTCTTTACAGGTATACGCTAGCAGTATGATTGCTAGGTTTCAAATCTAACTTAAGACAGTAAGTGATAAAACAGTAAAAACACAGTATTTATAGTGGTTCGATCCAAACAGATCTACGTCCACTCCTTAGCCGAAACGCTAAGAATTCCACTAAGAAAGTATACGAAATACAAGGAATCGCCGAACACTTGCGGTAGGCGGTGAACTTTCGAACCGGCCACAGCAAAGCTATCCTCCGTCACTTCGTTCTTCTCAGTCTACAGCTACGGCCAAGTCAAGGGCTGAACCTTCGTGAAATTTGTCATACGCTGTCGGGAAGCTTTTATAGTTTGCTTCTAAACTTGTCTGGTTTGCGGCTAATGCCCGTCAGAGTCAATCCTTTTCAGAAAAGACTGTTGGATGCTTCCTAGGATGGAAGATATCCCTATGATTGAAGATTCTCAACCGAAGTCAAGGAATCTCTAAAAGGCAGTGTCAGATATTCAATGGAAGACACTCCTGGTTGTTGAGAGCTTTGAATACTCTTTATCTCGAGCTCTCAACTGACTATTTTTCACTTGTTCGCTTTGTCAAAGGAATCTCTCACTTAGGTTGTTCGTGAATGTCGGTAGTGATAGAAACAGTAGTCGTCTCTCACTTTTGGACTTGTCTTTTATACTTGGAGATTCAAACTTTGAATCTCCATACCCGTTAGACACAACGGTTCCTTCGTCCAAGAGTGAATAAACTTTTCTAGTTGCTTTCGGCGTCGTACAGTACTTTCCGAACTACTTCAGGAAAGCCTTGTCCTTTGTGTGTACATCTATCAGAACGGGAGTATAACATTCGTTGATAGCTATTTCGTCTTGCTAAGCAACCTCAGAACCATCTGCAAGGCCTTTTGATTGCCAAGCCTTTTCTAGCAATCTGCTTTTGCTAGTATCGGACTACTGACGCCTTAACAAAGTTTAGCACTTGATTCCTTTGATTTCTGTTTGCTATCTCTTTTAGCAATCCGCTATATGCTAGCAAATGTTGACTCATTCAGCATTTTTCTACAACTTGACAAATAGCAAATGTGCGTTCTTTAAGCATTCTGCTAATCTTCTTCCGACTGCTGAGGAGATACCTTCTAGCAGTCTCCTTCATTAGCATATGATTGCTAATGCCTTAGCAATCATTTCTCTTTAGCACTTGATTGCTAGCGGCTATCCTTGTCTGCTATTATCTCTAGCAGCCATCCTCGTAGCACACGATTGCTAATGTCTTAGCAATCTTCCTCATCTGCTAGAAATGATTCTAGAATTCTAATCTATTACAACACGATACTTAGATTATACAGGACATTACAAGAGTTGCTAGACTATACTAGAATTCAGCAATTGATCGACCAATCTAATAAGACTTGATCCAACAAAACCTTTTACAATATGATCCTAAGGTAGATTTTGAAATAATTTCCCAACACAAAGTAGAAGAGATAAGTCAACGATTGCGTGCAATTGAGATGGAGGCTGAGCAACTTCAAGAAAATCTGGCTTCTGCACAAGGAGATCTGGCCGAAGCAGAGGAGGACTGTCAGGCTATGGAACAAGCTTTAACGCTATCTGCTCAGATCACAACTGAACAGAATGTAGAAAAATTTGCAGAGTTGATTCGAAAAATCAAGTCCAGTGGAAATAATATGGGACATCTTGCTAAGCTCATAAAAGTAAGAGATGATGAGCTTTGGAAAATTGAAGAGAAATGCCAGCAAGACGAACAAAGAAGGATGGAGGAGGAAGAATTTCAAAGCAAAGTCGAATAAGAAGCTCGCTTGAATCAAGAAGCAGAACAAAAATGCAAGGAAGAAGAAGATAAAATCTATAGACTTGCAGAAAAAGAAAAGGTTCAAGCTGCTGCTGAGTTAGCCCGGTTGGAGGAAGAGAGAACCAGACTTCTTGAAGTCGTCACCAGTGCACTTGAGTCTTCAAGACAGATCTATGGAGGTGATGCTGTATCGGTCAATATGATAAATCAAACGAACACCAACCTCTAAGATCAACTTGACACACTGGCTGCCAAGCTTAAATGAAGACATGCTGAATCCAAGGAGAATCTGTCTTCTGTCAAAGCTACTTTCTCGACCCTTCTTGACATTGTCACAAAGGGGGAAGAAGAAAGACAGAAAGATAAAGAAGCAGAAGAAAGAAGAAGGCAAGAACAAAATGATATTCTTGCACAAATCATGGCTAAGCTCTCTGGACCATCCTCTTCAAATCCTCCACCTCCATGAAAATTGTACTTTTACGTTTGCTCAATCTACTAATTTTACTCTAAAAACTCAGTTTGGTTTGTTGCTTTTGAACTTTGCTATTCTTCTGAACTTCTGGTGATTGAGACTTCCCCTACGAACGGTCTGCTAAAATTAATTTAATAAACCCTATCCAATTCAGGGGAACACTTTTTTATGATTGAATTAAGGACGTGTGTATTGAGTAGTATCGTTGTAAACTCAATATATCTTGCTTCCTTTCTCTCTTTCTTTACAAATGGTTTTGACAATATCAAAAAGTGGGAAATTGTTCGAAACAGATGCTTAGGTTTCTTCTAGGCTCAATGTTTTGATATGTCAAAACCCATCTTAGTCAGTTTTTCAGTTTCTAGAGTTCTAAACTACAATCCTTGTATAGGATCGATCGAGTTGTAAAAGAACTTAGGCTGAAGACCGAGCAAAGGAGAATGCTTAACAACTGACTACCAGCACGCCTTGCCTTGACCAAGACTGAGTTGGAGCACTTAGTTTTAGGTCCATCCATACTGACCAGGAGAAGTCAGTATGAGGGCTTTCCCAAACTGACTAAGAAGAAGTCAGTATAAGGGTTTTCCATATTCATAAGGAGAAATCAGTATGAGGGCTTTATCCATACTGACTGTGGACAATCAATATGAGGGTCTACCATACTGACCTTGGGAAGTTAGTATGAGGGCTAAGTTGTACTGACCTTAAAAAGTCTGTATAAGAGTCTTTCCCTTTAAAGCTTGAGCAATTCGAAAGTTATCGAAGCTCATTCAGACTCAGGCATTCATATTTGCCCAAGTCAGTACGAGGTTATCCAAACTGGGATTCCTCTGGTTGAAAAGAAGTCTAACATAAAGTTAGTGTATGGTACACTAACGCAGCACAGCAGAGCAGAAAGGAGACCTAAGGCATGGGCACGATTGGACAATATAATCCATGAGTCTAACATCTGGATTTATGTGTCTAACAGATAGAAATTCAAAATGCCGAAGGATCTCCCCTATAAAAAGGTCCGCCCTTCAACCTTAAACAGTTACGAAACCTGAAAGTCTTCATACGACAAAGAGCATTCTGCTAGGCCATCTCTCTGCTAAACTCTCTGAGTTTTCGTGTTTTCTAACATGAGACTTGAGTCTCCGATTCAAGTTACCCACCATGCTAACTTCTCCTAACACGAGGCTGAAGCTCTTAAGCTGAAGCTCTTCTTTGGTGAATATATCTTTGTGAGATATATTCATAGCATTCAATTTTCTAGTCTGGGATTCTGATTCTCACGGGCGTATGCCAACCACTTGAGTTATGGGAAGAACAAGTAAACAACCAACCACCTGAGTTTTGGGAAGAACAAGTAAACATTCAACCACCGGGAAGAAAGCTGCGAGGTGTTGTCCTCACTTCAACCTGAAGACTGAGTCTGCAAGGAGTTCCTAGGCGAGGGCCATAGCTGACTGAAGGACGGAGGAACCAACGGGCTGTGTATAGATCGTAAGGAGGCTTGTATTTACTAAGTAAATTATCCGGACCATGGGTCTGAAGAGTGGATGTAGGATATTTAGATCCAAACCTTTATAAGACTTGTGTGTTCTTTACAGCTTTATTTACATACTTGCTCTGTTTATTTTATTTCACAAACTGACTTTTGAAATCTTTAATACTTCCTAGTATTGAAGTGTATATACTGTGAAACTGACTTAACCAGGACATGCCTAAGCTTATGTCTTCTACACACTAAACTGACTTTACTCTATTTTTATCGAACAAGTGCAACTGTCAACATTTACTTCTGCTGCATATTAAATACCTTCCGCTGCACAGTTTTGCACTCTAATTTTGGGACCAACATTAGATGATATATATGCATGAGATATTCATGCATATAATTTAGATATGTTTAGGGTTTCATATCTTTTAATGTTTATCTTGTAACTCTATATATATTCGTCAATCAATGAATTACAATTCTTGAGCCAAATATTAAAACCCTATCATGGTATCAGCCTAAATCGATCCTATTCTCCTCTCGTTTCCTTTCTTCCCCTCTCTATCTCTGTTGATCGTCCTCCTTTCTCTTTCTCAAGTTTGTCATGGCCCTGAATATTGATCCCCTCCTTTTATCTACTCTTATTCACATGATTACCATTAAACTTTCCTTTGCAAACTTTCTCTTATGGCATTCTCAACTAGTATCTGTTGGAAATGTTAAGAGTCTGAAATGCTAAGAGTCTTATTTAATGTAGATGTGTTAAATGTGATACATTATATTTTGTTGAAAGTGGGTTTGTAACTGATTATTATTTCTTGTATTAATAGGTGTGTTGAGAGCATGTTAGATTGTACAAAAATATTGACAGAAATAACAAAAGCTTTCCTTGCTGCTAGTTCTTATTTCCTGTAACATGGCCCTTCATTTCCTCTGGTCTGTGTTTTTCATTTTCATTCACATGGTATCAGAGCAGGTTCGAACCTGACTCTGAAATTTTCTTTCTTCCGATTCATTTATTTCCTTCCTTCTCGTTTGTTATCTTATTTTTTTATACAAATGGAACATGAGATAAATTCTAGAATCAAAACTCTAAATGGTCCATCTACTCAAATTGTCTCCTTACATGGGCATTCTATGTCCACCAAATTAGATGATATGCATTTTCTTTTGTGGAAACAACAAGTTTTTGCCACCATTGAAGGCTTTGGCCTTGAGAAGTATCTAACTGATGCAGTTTCTATTCCAGAAAAATTTATACCTGGAGAATCTGATGAAATGGTGCTTAACCCAGCGTATGTCACTTGGCGCCGACAAGATCAATTAATTACCTCTTGGTTGCTATCATCCATGACGGAAGAAGTACTTGTTGGCGTGGTTGGCTTGTCTAACTCGATGGAAATATGGACTACTTTAGAGGCTAATTTTTCAAGTCAGTCAAGAGCAAAATTAATGCAACTCAAGTTTCAATTGCAAACGTTGCGCAAAGGAACGAGCAGCATGAAGGATTACCTGAATAAAATAAAAGTGTGTTGTGATAGTTTGGCTTCTGCAGGAGAAAAGGTTAGTGAAGATAATCAAATCTTACATATTTTGACGGGTTTGGGTCCAGAGTACAATCCCGTCATAGTTTCTCTTACTTCACGTGCGGATCCTTGTAGTCTTCGTGAAGTCAAGGCTCTGCTCCTAACTTTTGAGAGCAGATTAGAGACAGCAAACTCACCTACTATCAGCTTTGAAGGTTCTCTTCCGACTGCGAATATAGCCTTTTCAACTCAATCCGGCCAAAACAATGTTTTTCAAGCTGCTAGTCGTGGAAGAGGTAACCAGTATAATGGACGAGGAGGTGGCCGTAACAACAACTTTCGTGGCAGAGGGGGTAAGTTTAATAGTAATTATAAACCTCGCTGCCAGATTTGCAAAATTCTTGGTCACACTGCTGATCATTGTCATGAACGTCACAATCCTAATTTTAGTCTTGACAACAACAATGGTGTTGGACAACGCTATGTTAACCAGAGAAATTCTAACAGTTCCAACCATGGTGGTTTATCCAGAGGATCATTTGGTAGTTACGATGGAAATTATGGTTATTCTGCAAATATGGTAAATCTAAGCGGTGCTACGCAGGAAAATATGTCTGACATGAATTGGTATCCGGAATCTGGTGCCAGTCACCATGTTACACATGATTTTGGGAACTTGAACATTGCCAATGAGTATCAAGGAGGAGAACAACTTCAAGTTGGAAATGGAGCAGGTTTGAAAATTCATCATATTGGTGACTCTATACTTAAGCCTTCCTCTCATTCCAATCGTTCTTTTTTTCTCATGTCACTTTTACATGTTCCTTATATAACCAAAAATCTTGTTAGTGTGTCTCAATTTGCTCGAGACAACTGTGTTTATTTTGAATTTCACCCACATGTTTGTTTTGTGAAGGATCAAGTCACGCAGGAAATACTTCTCACAGGGAGAATTAACAAAGGTCTTTACTGTTTCAACCTTGCTTCTCCAGCTGTCTCAATCTCCTCTACTCCCACATCATCCATCTCTGCACCTACTGCCCTTACTGTTAATGCAAAGAAAGAAAGTTTGAGTCTTTGGCATTTTAGACTTGGTCATGCACCCTTTGATATAATAAAAAAGGCTTTAGCTAGTTGTCATATCCCCTATTCTCTTCCTGAAAATTAATCGCGATGTATCCTGTGTTTAAATGCTAAAGGCCATAAGTTGTCTTTTTCTGATAGCCATAAAAAGTTCGAACTTCTTGAACTTATTCATACAGATATTTGGGGACCATCTCCTATTCCGTCTCGCAATGGTTTTTTATATTATGTGTCTTTTATTGATCATGTTTCTCGTTTCGTATGGGTTTATCTCCTTAAATCTAAAGCAGACACTTCTCAAGTTTTTATCCAGTTTAAGAATCTTGTTGAAAATCTTTTTGATCGACGAATTAAAATGGTTCAAACTGATGGAGGTACATAATATAAACCTCTGAAACAATTTTTCCTTGACAATGGCATTCTCCATCGCTTATCTTGCCCTTACACTCCGGAACAAAATGGTGTGGCTGAACGTAAACATCGTCACCTCGTTGAAGTGGGTCTTTCTCTTCTTGCTCATTCTCATTTGCCTCAAAAATTCTGGGATGACGCTTTTATGACTGCAGCATACGTCATAAATCGAACGCCTAGTAAAATTCTTCACTTTAAAAGCTCTTTTGAAATTTTGACAAAAACCAAACCAGATTTCACTTTCTTAAGAGCTTTTGGTTGCTTGTGTTTTCCCTTTTTAAGTCCATATAATAAACACAAGTTAGAGTTTCATAGTGATTCAGGGATTTTTCTGGGATATAGCTCTTCATACAAAGGTACAAAGTGCTTCTTCCTTCAGGTAGAGTGATCATTAGTAGACATGTTGTTTTTGATGAATTGGTTTTTCCTTTTGCTACTTCTACATATTTCTCTCCCCCAATCATTTCTCAACGAAATTCTATGTGTCATACCAATTCTCTGCACAAAACAAACCCCTTTGTTTCTCTTCCTTCCCTATCTTTGCAACGACCCATACCTCCTGACCCATCCCCTTCATCTTCTTCCATTCCTGCCGTGGCTTTAAGTATAGATTCTCCAATAGATGTTTCACCTACTTCTCATAATGATTGTGTTGAACATGCTGCAGATGCTTCTAGTAGTTCTCCTGAGATCTCATCTGGTGCTCCTATTGTGGTGAATGATCATCCCATGGTCACTCGAGGTAAAGTTGGAATTTTTAAGCCTAAGGTGCTTGTAGCGTCACTGCCACTTTCAGAATGTGAACCATCATCTTTTCAGGCAGCTCTGCAAATACCGGTTTGGTATGATGCAATGAGTCGTGAAAATTGCGCTCTTCTAAATCGGAAGACTTGGTCTTATTGCACTCTTCCTCCAAATAAAGAGTTGGTCAGTTGCAAGTGGGTTTTTAAACTCAAACGCAACTCCGATGGAGCTGTTGCTCAACACAAAGCTCGTCTGGTGGCTCGAGGTTTTACTCAAACTTTTGGCCTTGATTATACTGATACTTTCAGCCCGGTTGTCCGGCCTATGACAGTTCGTACTGTTTTTAGTCTTGCATTAGCTCACTCTTGGGTTATCCGGCAAATTGATATTGACAATGCATTCTTGAATGGTGATCTCCATGAAGAAATTTACATGTCTCAACCGCCTGGTTTTGAAGTTGTTGGACAGCCTCATTTAGTTTGCAAATTACATAAGGCTATTTATGGTCTTAAACAAGCATCTCGTGCTTGGAATATTAAACTCGGTGATGCCTTAAAGTCTTTGGGTTTTCTTCAGTCCACCGCTGATCATTGTTTATTTTATCGGCGCACTTTGAATTCTTTCACATTGTTGATTACTTATATTGATGATATTTTACTTACAGGTAATAACAATGCTGAAATTGATAAGCTTATTGCACTTCTTCACCGCCATTTTTCTCTGAAAGACTTGGGTAATTTGAGTCAATTTCTTGGAATTCTTTGCATTCGTACTCCAGATGGTCTCTTTCTATACCAAAAACAATATATATTCATAATATTCTTGCCAAGGTTAATATGGTTGGAGCACATGGTGTAGCTAGTCCAATGGTTTCTTCTGTGGGGCTTTCCAAATTTGATGGTAACAGCTCGGTCGATCCCACCTTGTACCGAAGTGTGGTTGGTGCTTTGCAATATGTAACTATTACACATCCAGATGTAGCTTTTTGCGTCAATAAAGTGAGTCAATATATGCAGTCTCCACTAGATACTCACTGGAAAGCTGTTAAGCGCATCCTGCGTTATTTAGCAGGTACTTTGGATCATGGCTTACATTTACGAGCTTCATCCAACTTGGATATTGTTGCTTATTCTGATGCAGATTGGGCTTCCGATCGTGATGATCGCAAATCTACTTCAGGTACTTGTGTTTTTATGGGTGGAAATCTTATTTCTTGGAGTGCTAAGAAACAAAGCACCGTCTCTCGTTCTAGTACAGAGGCTGAATTTCGAAGCTTGACACTTGTTACTTGTGATATTCTTTGGCTCCGCTCCTTGTTGTTTGAGTTGCAGCTTTCTCCCAAGCAGCCTTCCATTATATGGGTTGATAATTTGGGTGTTGTAGCTCTCTCCACAAATCCTGTGTTCCATTCTCGAATCAAGCATGCTGAAGTTGATTTTCATTTCGTTCGTGAGCATGTGCTTCGTCATAATATCCGGGTTCAGCATATTCCTGCACATGCTCAGGTTGCAGATGGTTTTACGAAGCCTCTATCTGGACAAATCTTCACGCGGTTTCGGAATCTCCTTCGGGTGGTTTCCTCTACCTCGCTTGATTTGCGGGGGGCTGTTGGAAATGTTAAGAGTCTGAAATGCTAAGAGTCTTATTTAATGTCGATGTGTTAAATGTGATACATTATATTTTGTTGAACGTGGGTTTGTAACTGATTATTATTTCTTGTATTAATAGGTGTGTTGAGAGCATGTTAGATTGTACAAAAATATTGACAGAAATAACAAAAGCTTTCCTTGCTTCTAGTTCTTATTTCCTGTAACATGGCCCTTCATTTCCTCTGGTCTGTGTTTTTCATTTTCATTCACAGTCTCGCTTCTCACATGTTAGGACCTGATGAAGTTCGTTGATGGCTCCCTCGCGCAGCCGCTTGCTACTATTCTGTTGTCGGGTTGCGCTCTTATCTCCAATCCAACATATGTTTCTTGGCACCTGCAGAATCATCGATTATTAAGTCTTCTCCTGTCGACTTTATCTGAAGAAGCCATGGCCGAGGTGCTTGGCTGCACTATGTCCGCGCTATATGGCTTGCTCTCAATGCTGCTTTCAGCAACCGATCCAAAACACAAGAGTTGCATCTCAAAGATAATTTGTAGCTTATCAAACGCGGCTCTAGGACTGTTTCAGATTATGCTCAGGAATTCAAATCTTTATGCAATCAATTGTCTGCTATTGGTTGTCCCGTTGATGACACATACAAAGCACACTGGTTTCTTTGTGGTTTAGAACCTGATTTTTCTGCCTTTTCTGTTGCTCAAATGGCTCTTACTGCTTTACCTACCTTTGGTGACCTTGTATCCAAGGCCAAAAGCTTTTCTCTATTTTAGGATTCCATGGTCTCATCTCCCATCTCTCAAGTGGCGTTTTATGGATAACAAAATTCTCCATTGCCCTTTGGTAACCGTGGTCGTGGATCCCCTAGCAGTGGCTCGAAAAATTCTGGAAAATGGGGTCGCGGACATTCCTCCGGCAAGCAGCCTCGATGTAAAATTTGTCACCAGGATGGCCATTACGTGACATCAAGATTGAAGAATACTCTAGGCGCTAGTCGGACGACCATATAGGGTCTAGCGCCTAGGCGGTCTAGACGGGGCCTAGATGGTTTCTAGGCGGCACATATACGGTCAATATACTTTTTTATATTTTCATATTATAAATAAAAAATATTAGAGATAAAACAAAAATATTGTAACCAAATTATTTTCAAAGTTTAAATATCCTTAAGAAATATTAGGATATCAACATAGAACAATAACTATTTCAAAATTTCAAAATTTTATTTATACCAAAAAAATATACAATATCAAAATAAAATTACTAAAATTATAATAATCTGTAACGCCCCCAACTGACCTTCCCAATTTTGGGCCACGTTACATTGATGTTTCAGGTTTTATCAAACACCTTTCAAGAATTTAAAGCGGAAGATTTAATTTAAATAAAAGGATAAGTAACGAAAAGAAATAGTACTTCGAGTCAGTTTAATAACAAAGTTAACAGATTGTAAGTATTCAAAAGGGAAGGGGAAATTCAGAGTGTGGTGCAGCAGTGTGTGTAGCGTGATGGTGACATGTATATGGAGATACATGTCACATGATCTGTTTAACTTTTCAAAACACCATCACTTCATCAGCTTACACCCCGCAACTCCCATCCATGCTGCTTAACCTGCACGTTTTAGAAATAACGCGAGGGGCTGACTACTTACGTACCTAATGAGAAACATGCCCGAAAAACATACTTTTATATAAGAAACATGCTATGCAACTCACACAGATAAACGTGGGGTTTTGTTGAAAAGAACCACGCTATCCAAATTGTTTTATTTTGCACGTGCTATTTATATGTTATCATATCTGTTTCAGTGTTGTAACTGGAAGTTGGCCGACTTCCAAGTTACGATGATCAGTCAGGAATGTAAACACACTCAACCTACTGTCATCTAAGTGCACTAGTCTCAGTAAACCATTTTGAGACCCGATCGTTTAATAACATCATTCACAGTCACCATATCCAAATACAAACAATTTCCACCTTATATCTTCAAAATCTCAATCATATGGAGTCACTACTCCATACTACTAATTGAGTTCTAGCGCAGTTATGAGAACCTGGTTCTAAACTCATTAGTTATTCTCTATTGTCGATGGGAAACGACAGAGGACAGATATAATAGCACAAAACATGCCTAGCAGTCTCATTTTAAAGTAAACCATTTATAACACATTTTGAAAATGAAAAACACACATTTTGGTTTTTACTGAAATAGTTTCCCACCTCATTGAAGCACTTATAAAGTTGATTCCCAATCAATCCACAACTCCGATGCTCGAATGTGTGCAACATACTTGTAGAACTCATCGAGACGATCGATTTGGTACAAGTTTTCAAAGAGTTCCATCTTTTGTTGAGGAGATATCTTGTTTTGTACCGAACTCTTCATTAAAGCACTTATAAAGTTTATTCCCGATCAATCCACAATTCCGATGCTCGAATGTGTGCTGTTATACTTGTAGAACTCATCGAGACGATCAACTCGGTACAAGTTTTCAAAGAGTTCCATCTTTTGTTGAGGAGATATCGTGGTTTGTACCGAACTCTTCATTGAAGCACTTATAAAGTTGATTCCCGATCAATCCACAACTCCGATACTCGAATATGTGAAACATACTTGTAGAACTCGTAGAGTCGATCGATTCGGTACAAGTTTACAAAGAGTTCCATCTTTTGTTGAGGAGATATCGTGGTTTGTACCGAACTCTTCATTGAAGCACTTATAAAGTTGATTCCTAATCAATCCACCACTATGATGCTCGAATATGTGCAACATACTTGTAGTACTCATCGAGACGATCGATTCGGTACAAGTTTTCAAAGAGTTCCTTCTTTTGTTTAGGAGATATCGTGGTTTGTACCGAAATCTTCATTGAAGCACTTATAAAGTTGATTCCCGATCAATCCACAACGCCGATACTCAAATATGTGCAACATACTTGTAGAACTCGTGGAGACGATCGATTCGGTAGAATTTTCAAAGAGTTCCATCTTTTGTTGAGGAGATATCGTGGAGGGTACGAGTACTTCGTCACTTTCATTGACGATTACTCAAGGTACGAATATGTTTACCTGCTTCACTATAAGTCTGAATGCTTTGAGATATTCAAAGAGTTCAAGGCTGAGGTAGAAAAGAAGGTCGGGAAAACTATCAAGTCACTGCGATCTGACTGCGGTGGCAAATACCTCGGTAACGAGTTCCTGCAGTATTTGTCAGAAAATGGGATTACATCCTAGTGGACTGCACCGGGTACTCCCCAGCAAAACGGTGTAGCTGAAAGAAGAAATAGTACTCTTCTAGAGATGGTAAGATCAATGATGAGTTATGCAAACTTACCAATTTTGTTTTGGGGCTACGCATAGGAAACAACAGCTTACGTGTTAAATGTGGTGCCTTCTAAATCAGTTCGTAAGACGCCTTCTGAGCTCTTCCTTGGTCGCAAACCAAGTTTGTGCAAGTTTAGAGTATGGGGCTGTCCGGCACACGTACTGTCAAAGGAACCTGATAAGTTAGAAAGCAGGTCAATGGTAATGTTGTTCATAGGGTATCCCAGGCAAACGAAAGGTGGTTACTTTTACTGTCCTGAGTCCGAAAGTTGTTGTTAGCACCAACGCTAGATTCTTGGAGGACGAATATGTGAGTAATCACAAGTCAAGGAGTGATAACATTTTTTAAGAAATTGAAAACGAGAATGTGATTCCAAGGGAAGGGGAACGTGTAGATGTGGGTGCACCTGTGAGAGGTTCAGCACCACAGACACGATCTTCAGTGCAAGGTGCAAAACCACAAGTTACTGCACCTACTACTGACACGACACCGATGCCTCGTCGTAGTGGGAGAGTTATTTTCCAGCTGGAAAGGTACATGTTGGTGGGTGAGTCTTCGGACTTCAGCCCGGAGGACGGACATAAGGACTCTAACCCACTGACTTACGAAGAGGCAGTGTAGGACAAGGTTGTTGAAAAATGGCGTGTCGCCATGGATTCCGAAATTGAATCCATAACTGCTATGGATCTATACCAAAAAACTGTTTTGCCGGATGGCTTTAGGGCCATAGGGTGCAAATGGGTATACAAGAGAAAGAAAGGGGCTGATGGAAAGATCACGACTGTTAAAGCCAGGCTGGTGGCAAAGGCTTATAGTCAGAAAGAGGGCATTGACTATGACAAAACCTTTTCACCCGTAGCCATGCTAAAATCCATCCGGATACTCCTTGCCATAGCTGCGCATATGGACCTCGAGATATGGCAGATGGATGTCAAAACCGCTTTTCTAAACGGTTACCTTGAAGAAGGTAGGGACATCAATATGCAGCAACCCGAGGGTTACATACACAAGGGCGAAGAACATCTTGTCTGGAAGCTTAGGAAGTCCTTGTATGGACAATCATGCTTCAAGTGGTCAGGAGAACCACATTCGAAGCAAGTCCTAACCTTTCGCTCTGCTGAGCGGGAAAATGAGGATGATGGCTGAGCATCCTTGGTTTCTTTCTCGGACTTAGCTTCCATCAGCAACTTCTGGAGCCTTTTCATTTGTTCTTCCAACTCGTTGATCTTTATATCGACAGGCTGAGGGCTCGAGGTTGTCGGGACCTCCTTAGTTGGTGTTGCTGGAGTGGATCTTTCTTGATTGTGGTAGTGCTTTTTCAACTTGAACTTATTGAAATCTTTTTTAGCAAAATATGCTATATCCTCAGAGCCAGCAGCGGATGTAGATGATGCTTGCGCTATGGCTGCTTCATTCCTTTTTGACTGTTGTATTATAAACTCATGAGATTTAAGTTGAGCGAATACCTCAGAAGTAGTCATGTTGTTGAGGTCTTTTTCACTCAGACTGGTCATTTTAACAAACCAGTCATCTCTGGGATACAGCTTGGAGATGATCTTGTGGTTCATTTCTCCATTATCATATTTCTTTCAAGGTTGTTGAGTTCCCCAATAATCGTGTTGAAACGCTCCTCCATAGCTTGTATGAATTCTCCTGCAAGCATTGAAAAAGATTCATATTTATCTACAGCTACCTGCAGTTTGTTGCGTTTCATCTGGTCTGTCTCCTGAGAGGAATTGCACACGTATTCCCACATTTCCTTAGCGGTGTCAAAGTCAAGCGCTTTTTCTTTCATCAGCTTTGGTAGGGAATCCAGGATTAGTTTCTTTGCCACATGCTCTAGTTGAGCTCTCTTTTTATCCTCGCTAGTGTATTCCTCAAAAGGTTTCGGGACCATATCAGGTCCCGGGGGTCTTGGAGCCCTTGGTTCTCCATCAGCAACATCATGTCCTATAAAGGTATTAGCTTTCATGATTTTAATAGGACCTCTTACCAATACATCCGCCATCTCAGGATGTATGCTCTGAAGTTGTATGAGAGCAAGCTTTTTCCATGAGGTAAAGTTATCTCTGTCATACTTCCCAAGCGAATGGTTCAACATCTTGTCTCCTGAGCTAGACAAGCGAAACACAGAGAAACAAGTGAAAGTGCAAGGAAAATACAGATCTGGTCTTAAGCGACTCAGAAGCAGTCGGTTTTTCAACCTCCCGCTCTGATACCACTTGTTGGTCCTTAAGTTTCAGAGTCGTCGTGTTAGATAAATTCACGAAATGCAGCAGAATAATAAATCGTCACTTACACTTTACGTTTTACCTTTCAAGGTTAGTTAAGCTCGGAGATAGATTAAGTTTCTTCACAGTTATACACTAGCAATATGATTGCTAGGTTTCAAATCTTATGAGCAATGTAATAGTAAAAGAACACAGTATTTATAGTGGTTCGATCCAACAAGATCTAC
>JAPKLW010001396.1:67079-83644 GCA_026898455.1 Plectranthus barbatus | reverse complement strand
AAGTGATAAGACTTGTTCAGTCGCTTTTTGTTCTCGATCTGTACTTTTCGAGCTTCTTCGGGAAAGTCTCGTCCTTTGTGTGTGCTTTATGTCAGAACGGCAGTAAGGCTTCAGCCTTTGACATTCTGCTCTACAAATGGTTGTTAGCGATCTGCTATATGTCTTGGTTTGCTGAATATTTTTGTTGACACTCGATCCTTTGACTTCCATTCTGCTAGCATTCTCCTTGGTTTGCTGATCGTTAGCAAATGCTAAAGCCTTAGCATTTTGCTACCGCATGGTTTCTAGCAGACGCTGTCCTTTGATATCTACTAGGAATAGCGCATGTTTTCTAGCAAACGCTTTCCTTCGATATCTGCTAATCTATTACAACTCAAAAGATGACCTATACAGGACATTACATGATATGCTAGACTATCTAGAATACAGCAAATGATCGACCAAATGCTAAGGTTTGATTCAACAAAACCTTTTACAAATAAATCCTAAGGGAGATTTTAGGAATAATTTTCCAACACCACCTCCATTCAGAAATGTCTAACGGCTGCAATTTTCCATACGGTCGTTGGTGTAATGCCTTAACTTGCTGACATATCAAACATCTCTCCACATATAAGGCTACATCCTTCTTCATACCATCCCACCAGTACTTAGTCTTCAAATCTTGATACATCTTAGTACTTCTTGGGTGAGCGGTATACGGCGTATCATGTGCCTCACTCAATATCTCATTCTTTAACTCTTCACTGCTTGGCACTAAGATTCTATCTCTGAATAACAATGTACCATCGGGTGCTTCCCGATACTCTCCCACTGGTTTAGTCTTTAGTTTCTGACGCAACTTCTCAATGTCTGCGTCTCCTTTCTGTGCCTCAACAATTCTCTCTCTCAAATCTGGCACTACTATCAGTGCGGCCAAATCACACCTCTTCCTCTCTGATGGTGATATTACTTCTAGACTCAGCTTCTCAAACTCTCTGATCAAACTACTCTCTCTTGTAAGCATACAGCCTAACTGAGCTTCTCCTTTCCTGCTCAAGGCATCTGCTACTGAATTCGCCTTTCCTGGGTGATAATTGATCGTCAGATCGTAATCATTCACGAGTTCTAACCATCTCATTTGCCTCATATTCAAATTCTTTTGTTCGAAGAAGTACTTCAAACTCTTGTGATCCGTGAATATGGCACACTTCACTCCATAGAGATAGTGTCTCCATATCTTTAACGCGTGAATTACAGCCGCTAACTCCAAGTCATGAGTTGGATAGTTCACTTCATGCGGTCTTAACTGTCTCGACGCATATGCTATCACCTTTCCGTCTTGCATCAACATGCAACCTAACCCGTTCTTCGAAGCATCAGTGTAAACTTCGAAGTTCTTATCTGGTTCTGGCACTGCTAGAACTGGCGCGGTTGTTAATAACTGCTTTAACTTCTGGAAGCTCTCCTCACATTCCTCTTTCCATTCAAACTTAACATTCTTCTGTAGTAACTGGGTCATCAGTTTCGCAGTCTTCGAGAAGCCCTCAATGAATCTCCTGTAATAACCTGCTAAATCCAGAAAACTACGAATCTCGTTCGGCGTAGTTGGTGATTTCCAGTCCATCACTGTTTGAATCTTGGCTGGATCTACCTTGATTTCGTCTGCCGAAACGATGTGACCCAAGAATGTCACTTCTCTTAACCAGAATTCACACTTACTGAATTTGGCGTACAACTTCTCATTTCTCAGAGTCTGCAATACTGTTCTCAGATGTTGTTCATGCTCTGCTTCGCTCTTCGAGTATATTAGGATATCATCTATGAACACAAGTACAAAGTTGTCAAGGTACGGATGGAATACTCGGTTCATCAAATCCATAAATACTACAAGAGCATTCGTAAGTCCGAACGACATTACTACAAACTCGTAGTGACCGTATCTGGTTCTGAACGCTGTCTTCGGAATGTCCTCCTTCCGAATCTTTAACTAATGGTACCCTGATCGAAGATCAATCTTAGAAAACACTTTCGCTCCCATGAGCTGATCGAATAAATCATCAATCCTCGGTAGCGGGTATCTGTTTTTCAGCGTCAATTTATTCAGCTCTCTGTAGTCAATGCACATACGCATTGATCCATCCTTCTTCTTTACAAACAAAACCAGTGCACCCCATGGTGACACGCTTGGCCTGATATAACCCATGTCCAATAGCTCTTGTAGCTGGACCTTTAACTCTTGTAACTCTTTCGAGGCCATACGGTACGGCGCTTTAGAGATCGGTGCCGCACCTGGTTCTAGATCAATCGTAAATTCTACCTGCCTATCTGGTGGTATCCCTGGTAGTTCCTTCGGAAACACGTCCTCAAACTCCCTTACTACCGGAACATCCTGTACTGTTAGTTCTGGTTTCTCTTCTCCTTCCAAATACACTAGAAAAGCTTGGTTTCCGATTTTCTGCAACAGCTTCGTTGCTTGAATTGCAGAGATTACAGGTACTCTCTGCCTCTTCTTAAATCCATGTACGGAAGCTTCTTCATTCCCTAGCTGTGGAATGATTACTCTTCTTTCACGACACAAAATCGTCGCTTTGTTCTCCGATAGCCAATCCATTCCTAGGATTATGTCTACATCGTGAATATCCAAAACATTCAGCTCGGCTACATGAATTTCATTCTCGTTCATCTTGATTCTCAAGTCTCGGCACACTAAAGTAGAAACAGTTGTTTCTCCTGAAGGTATTGTTACGTTCAAGTCATGACTATTCTTTTCTACTTTAAGTTCTAATGCCTCAACACATGCAGATGAAATGATTGTATGTGATGCTCCAGTATCAAATAGTACCATAACAGGTATATCCTTAATGCATCCCATACCTGCCAGATTGCCATCGTCCTGATTCCCATCTTAGGCATAGGCTCTAGCTCTCCTAGGTTGACCATCGCCGCCTTGCTGGTTCCCTTCTTGATTCCTAGGTGGGGCCTGATTACCTTGCCTTCCACCTCCTCGGTTTCCAGCGTTGCTTCTCCACGACTGGCGATGTCCTCTGATAGCCCTCAGCTGTTGGTTTGCCGGCCTCTGAACATTCTAGCGGTTGCCTCCCTGAACTGGCGGTGTAGGGCAATTGTTAGCATAATGTCTTTGCCCTCCACAATTGAAGCATCTGACCGCATTCCTTTGACATCCTCCGACATGCCTTCTGCCACACCTTTGGCAGTTCTGCTGTCCTACTTGATCTCGTCTCTGAGCCTGGTGGGGGTTAAACCTTTGAAAGTTCTGATGGTCTGGCCTCCCTTAGAAATTCTGCGGTCTGCCCTGGTCATGGCGCTTCTGATTGCCTTGACCTTGCACAAAATGCCTTGGCGGCTCCTCAAACTTCCTCTTCTGGGTTGAACCAGAAGCCTGCGCCTCCTGCACTCCCCACTCTGGCATCTTTTTCATGTTCTTGGACGCTTCGATGTCCAAGGCATGACTCAGCAGCTCCTGATAACTCAATCCTTTCATGGTTGCCAGCTGTGTGCGAATCTCCTCACACAGACCATCTCTAAATTTCTCAGCCATCTTCTGCGGTGTGTCCGCCAAGTGTGGTGCCATCTGGAGTAGCTCACCGAACTTAGTGTCGTACTCCTCCACAGTCAATTTCCCTTGCTCAAAAAGAAAGAATTCTACCGCCCTCTCCTTTCTGTACTGCCTCGGGACATATTTTTCAAAGAACGCTTCCTTAAACCTCTCCCAGCTGATATTGTCCCTTTCCTCTGGTGCAACAGACTTGACATATGTCTCCCACCATCTATCTGCTTTTCCCTTGAGCTGGTAAGACATGCAGTTTATTTTCTCATCCTCCGAGCATCTCATGTGCTTGAATATCTTTTCAAGCTCACGAATCCAATCCTCTGCTGCTGAGGGTCCTTCAGTCCCATCGAAGGTTGGTGGGTGCTGTTTTCTAAAAGTCCCCACCCACATAACAGATGGAATTTCCGGTATGTTTCCTTGAGGTGGCGGAACTGGTCCGTGCTGTCTTGCAGCATCCTCATCATCAGATAGAATTTCTAGCTCCTCATATTCCTGGTTTGCAGGAACTTCCTCCCAATGTGGTTCCTCATAATTCGGTTGTGGGATAGCTCTCCCACGCCCTCGACCTCTCTGGCCTCTTCCTCTGCCTCTGCCTCGACCTCGGCCTCTCCTTCTGCCTTGATCAATATATTCCATTATTCCCTTATGCAAAATAACATCAATCAATATCTCTCAAAAGTCTCAACAAAATAATCATTTTCCAACCAAAATTCTCAATTGACCATCATTCATTTTACAATTCAGCAATCTTGCAGCAGTTAAATAACTCTTCAACACATTGTTCCAAGGCAAAACATCAAAATAAAGGTCTACATCAACATCAACAAATGCATCTACAACAAAATAAAAGGTTCGTTGTTAGCTCCATCGCCTCTCTATCTGTCACTCCTAAGTGGCGTACTCTCTTCCATAACTCCAGATAGTCCACTAAAGCTGCTGCGAGGTTATACTCAGTGAAAGGAAGTCGCTCCCTGAAACGTCTCACTAACCGATCCTGTGATGTCATCTGCCACCAAAACATATAATAAACAGTCAGTACGAGGTCATATATAATAAATACGCCACACACCCAGCTGAGGTTCCCTCGGATCCTCACACAACACACTGACTCACTTCGAGCCTAATACATCCATTAGGTTCATCATGTACATTCTGTACGATTACTTGTTGGCTTGTAGTTTCTACAAGTCAGACTCATTCTTATACTTAGTCAAAACAACAAATAAGGAAATTTTCAATTTCCACACTCGAGTCAAGTTCTAAGTTCAGTCATTACAAGTCTACCCATTTCACTCTTACAACACCATCTCACCACAACCAACCCCAAACAAATCATCGCCTTTTCAAGGCTACACAGTTAGTCATCAGTTCTGATTCATACTAGTTATTTATCAAATTATGCCATACTAGAGCTCATTATTCTAGCACATCTATAGCCAATACATCGGGGTTTTAAATACTTGCAATTTACATAAATGTTCAATCAATAAATTCAAATCATTCTTTTCAAGAAAGGTCACCTTACTGGTGCCAAATGAACACAAAACTTTCATTTTATACACATCAAAACTTCCCCATTCATCAAATTCTCAAACCAACACTTTTAAATCACAACATCCCCATACAGTGTTAGCACTCTCGCTCAACACACAATCAATTCAAATTTCAAATCCGTTCACATCAGAACATTTCAACTCCTTATTTCTCCTAAACTTTGCTTTCTTTCCAATTCCAAACAACTTTCAAAACATTTGTAATGTTTTCAAAATATTCATATCTCAATGAAATTGCAAGTAGGGAAAACTTTTAAACTTCAAAACTTTAGAACATACCTCAGGTAGCGCAGGATGGAGTAGGGTGTAAGCATGAGCGATCACTTTACACAAATTTTCAAAACATTCTAAGACTCGAAGTTTTAAATTACTTTAAAATCTTTTAAAACTTTAAACCTCAGCTCTGATACCACCTCTGTAACGCCCCCAACTGACCTTCCCAATTTTGGGCCACGTTACATTGATGTTTCAGGTTTTATCAAACACCTTTCAAGAATTTAAAGCGGAAGATTTAATTTAAATAAAAGGATAAATAACGAAAAGAAATAGTACTTCGAGTGAGTTTAATAACAAAGTTTACAGATTGTAAGTATTCAAAAGGGAAGGGGAAATTCAGAGTGTGGTGCAGCAGTGTGTGTAGCGTGATGGTGACATGTATATGGAGATACATATCACAGGATCTATTTAACTTTTCAAAACACCATCACTTCATCAGCTTACACCCCGCAACTCCCATCCATGCTGCTTAACCTGCACGTTTTAGAAATAACGCGAGGGGCTGAGTACTTACTTACCCAATGAGAAACATGCCTGAAAAACATACATTTATATAAGAAACATGTTATGCAACTCACACAGATAAATGTTGGGTTTTGTTGAAAAGAACCACGCTATCCAAATCGTTTTATTTTGCACGTGCTATTTATATGTTATCATATCTGTTTCAGTGTTGTAACTGGAAGTTGGCCGACTTCCAAGTTACGATGATCAGTCAGGAATGTAAATACACTCAACCTACTGTCATCTAAGTGCACTAGTCTCAGTAAACCATTTTGAGACTCGATCGTTTAATAACATCATTCACAGTCACCATATCCAAATACAAACAATTTCTACCTTATATCTTCAAAATCCCAATCATATGGAGTCGCTACTCCATACTACTAATTGAGTTCTAGCGCAGTTATGAGAACCTGGTTCTAAACTCATTAGTTATTCTCTCTTGTCGATGGGAAACGACAGAGGACAGATATAATAGCACAAAACATGCATAGCAGTCTCATTTTAAAGTAAAACATTTATAACACATTTTGAAAATGAAAAACACACATTTTGGTTTTTACTAAAATAGTTTCCCACCTCGTTTTTGGCTTTTAGGTGTAGATGCTTCTTGCTAGAATGAGCTCAGTTGTCCTTGCTTTCAAACTCCTACAATTTGGTCAGGGATATTCGGATTAGTATGAACAATCTAAGTCGGGTCACAACTCATAACTTATCATATTTATAGGATAATATCATAATCTCAGGAATTGAACAAGGTTTGAAAAGAATTCGGAAAGGAACGAAAATGTGAAACTGGAATGTCGGCTCTCTGTTTCGACCGAGACAGAAGCTATTTCAATCGAAGTGGGCATATCGACCGGGATGAGCCCATCTCGGTCGATATACACACTTCGACCGAATTCCGTCCATCTCGCCCGTGCTATCTATTTTGTCCGACATCCAACTATTTCGGGAAATTCTCTGTCTCGGCCGAGCTCAACCCTATCTCGACCGAAATGAACATTTCGACTAAGACAGAGCATATCGACCGAAATGCCTGTGTCGACCGAGATGAGCTTCATCTCGGTCGATACGGGTCGTCTTCTCCGATGGTTCGCACGACGGACCTATTTTTGCCGATTCTGGCCATTCCAACTACCAAAGCTCACATGCAATTGAACATTCATGACCCTAAGACATCCTAGAACACGATTAACGCATCAAAATCCGGATTAAATGCAAAAATGGAAAGTTGGCGGAGCTCACCGGAAAATCCTCTCTCCGGCTATGAACGCGATTCCGGCGGCCAAATGTATGCTTCTTGGTGTCCGAATGTTCCCTTTAACACCAGGAACACGAATATATCATCCATTGTTCGAGATAATTCCGATTTAACTAGTTATAACTTTTTGGAAGAATTACTCACTCTAATTCCGGCGGCTCAACTTCTCACTTCGATATCTCTCTCGTCCCTCGTCCTCTCGGAGCCTACGAGTGCTCAAATCGAAGCTTGAGACGAGAGCTACACGATGGTGGTGGTGGTTTGTCGGATGGTGGCCGGAACTGGCCGGAAATTGCGTCGGAAGGGGGCTGACGGGTTTTTGGGTGAAGGGGAGGGTTTTGAACACTTTCTCTCTCTAAATTTTATGTTATAAGGTAGAGATGTTATATTATAACCTTATATAATTATGTATATAATACATAATTTCCACATTATACATATACACATATCTATGTATTGCATATATCTATTTATGTAATTAAACATAATTTCCAATAATTCCCCAAATTCCAACATAATACCTCCAAATTTCTTGCAAAAGTCAAAAATTCATGCATAAACTTCCAAAAATTTCATTCCCCAATACATAATATTTCTCAAAATGTAATTACCAAACTCCATAATATTTCTCCAAACAAAATTAATAACTTCAAATACTTCTCAATTGGAAATTCTTCCATTTATTAATTCCGAATAACTCGTACAAAGCCAAATTAATACACGGGGTATTACATAATCCTCATATTCAAATTATCTATTGTAAAACACTTCATACGGTTTTAAAATGTGAAGAATGGAAAAAATCTATTATTCTATTTACTATGTTTTTTCTAATTTATTTATGTTATGAATTTTTACTAATATTTTAAAAATCACCGAACTGACCCGCCTAGCCCGTACAGAAAACCGTATAGCCCGTACAATTGTCTATATAACCTGTATAATCGCGGCACCTAGGCCGCCTAGCTGTCTAGGCTACCGCCTAGTCGCCATATAATTTCTGAAACGTATAGTAGAGCCGTGCAAGGGGTTTTCGGGATGGCTCACGTCCACCTAGCATATAGGCAGCCACTTAGGCCGTATTTTACAACAATGCGGCGACGTTTTGTGCAGACAGGTATTCTCAGTCCTCGTCGTCATCCACCGCACATTTTGCAGAGGCTTTTCAAGCAAACTGTTCAATCTCTCCTGCCACATCCTCGGATTGATATATAGATACTAGCACATTGACTCACATGACGCTTGATGTTGGTCGTCTTGACACTTCTCAGCCTTATTCGGGTCTTGATCATGTGGTTGTTGGTAATGGTTCTAACCTTCTTATTTCTTATATTGGTCACGATAATATTACAGATTCTGTTCATTTATTGGATGTTTTGGTCCTACCCTCATTTACAAAGAATCTATTATCCATCAGCAAGTTAACTTCTGATTATCCGGTTGATTTTTCATTCTCTAATCTGTGTTTTACTGTCCAGCACCACCACACCAAGGAAATACTAGTCGAAGGCCGACGTGAGAATGGTCACTACATTCTCGATCGCATCCAACTTGCATTTATTTCTCATATAAAGACCAATAGTTTACGCACCTCCTTTGAGATGTGGCATGAACGTTTAGGACATGTTTCATTTGATTCTATTTACTTGTTATGCAAACAAGGTCACATTTCAATTACTTCGTGTTTGCCTAATCTTTATGTTCTTCTTGTCAACTTGCCAAAATTACTCGTTTGCCATTTAAAATTAATGAAACACATTCTTTACATGTATTGGATCTCATTTACTGTGATTTATGGGGGCCTGCGCCAATTACTTGTTCTGCTCAATTCAAGTATTATGTTATTTTTGTTGATGACTTCAGTCGTTTTACATGGTTTTATCCTCTAGTTCGGAAATCATACTTTTTTTATTCATCTAAAGTCATTTGTTGCTTTAGTAGAAAATCAATTTTCAACCCGTATCAAACATTTCAAAGCGATGGAGGAACTGAATTCACTAACAATGCAGTTCAAGATTTTTTTCGCTCCAAGGGAATTCCTCACTTGAGATCTTGTCCGTACACTCCCTCTCAAAATGGGTGTGCAGAACGTAAGCATCGACACATTATGGAGACCGGTCTTCCCTTGTTATTTGATTCTCATCTTCATCTTACAATGTGGGTTGACGCATTCTCCATGGCTACTTATATTATTAATAGGTTACCTTCTGTTGTTTTAGATGGGATTTCTCCGTTCCAGACTCTTTTCGGTCGCACTCTGAATTTCAGAACTTTTCACCCCTTTGGATGTCGCGTATATCCCTGTGTTCGCAACTATGCTGTGAAAAAAATCTTTGACCGATGTATTCCCTCCATATTTCTTGGTTTTTCTCCTAATCACAAGGGCTATGGTGCTTTGATCCAACTACTTGTCGAATTTATATTAATCATCATGCCCACTTTGATGAGATTTTATTCCCGTTGGCATCCACTGTGCACGTTGCAGCACTCATATCTGAGCTCAATATCTTGACTTTCATTGAGCATGAAGCTACTACGGTTGTATTGCCTTCTTAGCCGAAGTCCACACCACCTTCATCGGTCATTTCACCACCAGCTGCAACACCATCACCATGCTCCTCATGTCCGACCGATGATGTCCCTTCATCATCATCGGTTGTGCCCATCTCACCGCCAGCTCCACCAGTTAAGCCTCAGCCACCTAATCACGGGCCTCACCCTATGATTACTAGGGCTCAATCTAGTATCTTCAAGCCTTGGCACATCGTTTTTTATGCCGATACACCTCTCCATCACGCTCTTCTCACTTCTTCCGAACTCAAGAGATACAAATCAGCCGTAAAAATCCTATTTGACTCGTTGCGATGACTGACGAGATGAATGCACTACGCAAGAATGACACTTGGACACTGGTTCCTCGGACTCCTGATGCGAACATTGCTGGATCAAAGTGGATCTTCTGCACCAAATATCGCTCTGATGGTACAATCGAGCGTTATAAAATTTGCCTTGTCGCCCAAGGATTCTCTCAAATCCCTGGCCGCGACTTTAAACATACATTCAGTCCCGTAGTTAAAGCTACAATAGTTCGTGTTGTTCTTTCGATGGCCGTTTATTATGGGTGGTCTCTCATCAACTGGACGTGAAAAATGCATTCCTCACCGGCTTCCTCACCACCCCTGTGTATATGGAACAACCTCAAGGTTTTATTGACTCTAGACTTCCCAATCATGTGTGTGATCTTTCAAAAGCTCTATATGGTCTTAAGCAAGCACCGCGTGCGTGGTTTCAAAGACTGAGTACGTTCTTACTATCTCTTGGTTTCATTTGCAGCCTCACCAACACCTCTCTATTTATCTTGTCTTCGCTTATCTACCTTCTTGTTTATGTTGACGATATCGTTCTCACTGGCAACAACTCTTCTCACATTTCGGATTTCATGATCAAGAGAATACATTCAAAATTTGCTATTACGGATATGGGACGGTTAAGCTATTTTCTCGGCCTTGAAGTAGGAGTTTTGACGCAAGCTTCGAGTCTTTCTACTTTCGACTCTTGCTTGAGGGGGGATATTAGATGATATATATGCATGAGATATTCATGCATATATCTTAGATATATTTTAGATATTTTTAGGGTTTATCTTTTCATGTTTATCTTGTAACTCTATATACATATGTCAATCAATGAATTACAATTCTTGAGCTTAATATTGAAACCCTATCATTTATAGGATAAATGTCAAACAATACTAGAAGAAACTCGAGATTTTAGTCTCAAAATACATTAATTTAATGACATAATCATTGCCAAAAAGAAGTTGACAAACCACACCAATACTTCTTCGACTATTTTTTCTTGAAATAATTCATCTCACAAAGCATAGCTTTAACTAATCCAAATCAAATCAGCAAAACCTCTTACTTCCACTCCTTCAACAACCAAATACTCTTTTCAAAAGCCGTGGGGCGGAGGAGCATGGTGGTGACGACGATGGTGAGGAGGAGGAGCATGGTGGTGCTTTTTCGGCTCGCCATGGTTGTGAGGCGGAGGAGCATGGTGGTGCTTTTTTGGTTCGCCATGGTTGTGGGGCGGAGGAGCATGGTGGTGCTTTTTCGGCTCGCCGTGGTTGTGGGGCGGAGGAGCATGGTGGCGCTTTTTCGGCTCGCCGTGGTTGTGAGGCGGAGGAGCATGGTGGCGTTTTTTCGGTTCGCCGTGGTTGTGGGGCGGAGGAGCATGGTGGCGGTGCTTGATTAAATTATCATTGCCCCACAACAACTCCGAATCTTGGTCATGATCTTCAGTTGCATCCAAGCTCCATGATTCATCATCGTCTTCTAAAACGCGAGCCAGAGATGGGGTCACGATGAGAGCCACAAGCCCCAAGAAAATCAAGAGAGAGAATGCACGAGACATTTTTTCTTTTTCTTTGAAGTTTAATTGCTGATGTTGAAATTAATGGAGTCTTCGCCATTTTATAGTGGGTGCAGAATTATGCAGCATTTAAGATTGCTGGTTAATACAGACGTTGCATATCTGGTACGAAGGTATTGTAGCATTTATTAAATTTCTTTATTTAGTAACATTAATTATTCATACTCATGAGACAGTCAATTTCTGATGTGCCTTTATTTTCTTTCCTAAAAACTTGCTTAATTTAATTACTCAAGATTATTAATTACACTCAAAAAATTTTTATGTTAAGTGGTTGAATTAATCTCGAAAAAAAGTTTGAGCCACCGTAAGGAACAGTTAAATTCAAATCTCAAGGGCTCAAAAACAGATTACCTAGGGGTGGCAATTCGTGCGGATCGGATCCTTATCGTGTCAACCCGTTATCGATCCGATCCATTAAGGTCAAATACGTATCCGATCCGTTAAGAAAAATCAAAATCCGTATCCGTATCCGATCCGTTAAACTAAAATCCGTATCCGCACGAATCCGATCCGTATCCGTTAAGGATCCGATAAGTATCCAATCCGAATGATCCGTTATGGATCCGATCCGATAAGAATCCAAATCGAATTAATTCAATAAGAATCTATTTCAATAAATACAATTATAAACAAATAAAAATTTGATAAGATAATACAAAACATTTATATTTGATTGTTCAAATCTTGTGTTAGATAAATAATTAGAACTGCAATTTCATTTAAAACTAAAATTCTCAATCAAATATCCCAAGATACATAGATAAATCTCAAAAAATTCAAATACTAGTAGTCAAATTTGCTCATTTCTAAATACTGATCAATCATTCACTTTAGTCGTCAATACTCCACTTACAATTTTGACGGAGATAAATATTAATTAAAACTTTAAAATTTATAGAAAATAAAATAAATTATAATAAATATCTTTCATCTATCATGCTAAAATTGCAAGAGTTGAAACAATGAATGAATATTCAAATGAATCTATAATATTTTCATCAACATTTAAATTTAAGATCTCACCAGCTAGTTAATCGGTTGATACAACTTAATTGAAAATTTGAAGTTGAGAAAAACAGAAAAGAAAAGAAAGTTATTAAATTTTGATAGTAGAAGAAAATAAATATTACAAAACATAATGATTAGATAAATAAATATACTTTTTGGTGGTTAATTAAAAAAATGGAACACACAATGAAGAACTAAGAGATTTAAAAAATCTAAATTAAAGAAATCTAAATCTAATTCTAATATATCAAAATCAATTAAATCAATTAACTAATTATTATATTTAAAAAATAAATATTTTTATTAATTTATTAACGGATATCCGTATCCGATCCATATCCAATCCGAATCCGATCCGAAATTTTTGTGTCCTTATCGTGTCGATCCGATAAGGATCCATATCCGATAAGCCTCAATCCGTATCCATTATTATCGTGCGGATTCGTGTCGGATTATCGGATCGGATAAAAAATTGCCACCCCTAAGATTACCACTTTTTCATAATTGAACGTATTATTTTAGTTGATTTTTTGAAAATCCAAATTTAATTTGTGTGTGAAAATGCAATATTGGTAATTAACGACGTTTAACATAAATTAATTAATGTAACTTCCCGGAAAATGCAATTCATAATTTGATTGCAGAAATGCATATTAATGTCCTTGATCATGGAGTGCAGTTTACACAAAATAAAATAAAATAATTTGTACCATTAAAGAAAGCTATAGTAGATTATATTTTTTAATCCTCACACTAATATTAGTTTGGCGGAGAATTTTATATTTGTCCGCCAACTGACTTAATAGCGCTGGCCGATGCACACTAGGTTTGGAAAAGTTAAAGTTAGTCGAATTTTTTTTTCATTTCAATAATATAATGATTCGGTATTTTTATGCAATCATCCCTTTATAAAGAAGAAAAAAAAATGAAAATAAGGATAAAAAATATGAGAGTCGAGAGAGGCTGAAGAAGATGTGTCAAAAAAAATTCCGTTACATTCGACTTTATATTTCTTTTTATTACTTAAAATTAAATGGAGTCCCCCACCGAAAAATTCTAAATCCACCACCTCATATTAATGAGTGTACAACTGTAGCCCTAATTTTTTTTTATTATATTTGTATCTTTATTATTATTTTTGGATATTTCTAAATTATTTATATATCTCTATTAACAATTTATTTTATCTTATAAATATATTTTATAAATTCATTAATACACTAAAACAAAGTATTCCATATAATTACATTAATTTTGTCACTTTCTCTCCCAAAAATATTAATTTTATTATTTATATTTATTTTCTTTACCGTTTCTTCTATTATAATATATATATATATATATATATATATATATAATTAATTAATAATAAAAAATATAAAAAAAGTATATTTGTCACATTTTGCTTAAAATATTATATCTCAAAAATTGATTATATTTATTATTTGTTAAATAATACATGTTGGGCCAAAAAATAATTGTGCTAGAAAAGCCAGGCCCAGGCCCATTAAGGATGATGACGGCCTAAGAAGACACATTCGAATGGGCTCAACGGCCTCTGGGCAATGACGTAAATTAGATCAAGGACCTAGCATACAAAAGGCAAGCTCCAGCTCCCAGTTAAGAACACGATCTACTTCTTCCTGGGGACTGCCATCCCAAAGATCAAAGCGAGTAGCTCCTACCTTCGTGTACGATCCCTACAGGAGACGCCAAGACTAAAATCTGGAAACGCGTTGAATCCGGAAGGAAGTTAAGAGACCACGTGCCAGGTAGCCCCTGAAAGTCGAAACCGCCCCCGAAGTTCTCGCACGACCAACGGTCTGATCCCTTCGCGATGCTCAACGAACCCTAGCTAACCAATCCCCGAAAAAGCTCAACGATCATCACCCGTGAATCGCCTCCAAAAATCCGAAACCACCGCCGAGAGTAACTAGGGTTACAACGGCTTCCCTTGACCTATAAAAAGGACGTTTGGAGCTCATTTTGAGGCACACTTTTTCCTAGATATAGACGCACCGACATACTTGAGCATATTCTTTAGTTGAAGCAATTTTTGTAAACTTTCATTCACGGCTTATTTGTTAGGCCTCTTTTTGCATTTCGTTGGTTGTATTCTTGTCCAATTTGTAATAAGTTTCAAGGGTCCCGATATCACCACAAATCGAACCTCAATAATTTGGCGCCCACCGTGGGGCCTTTGGAACGTAATTGTGTTCTTTTTGCAGGATATGGCCGACGAACGCGCTCCGAAGGTAAGTTTCGATGTTGAAAGCCCTCGAGAGCATGGCCCGGAGCCATGGGCAAACGCACTATAGAATCTCCTACTAGGGATGGAACAACACCGTGCAACGCAACTGGAGTTGAGTTTTCCAGCACCTCATCCATCAACTATGAACGACCCAACCGTAGCGCAACTCATGAACCAAATTCGTGATGCGCAACAAGAGATCGCTAGGGTCAACCTCCAGATGGAGCAGATGACGAGAGCACACCGCGAGGCACTCGAGGAGAACCAACGCCTTCGGGCGGCAAGGCCCACTGCCAACCCTTAACCATGGGTTACAGCTCCTGAGAGCTCCACCCGACGCCCGCCAGTAACTCCGCGGAACCTGAACGTGGAGTTTGACCACAACATCAGTGGACGCGGTCAGCACGTCCCTCCCAACACCGGGGGAGAGCTTAGGACTGGGGATGGGGAAGCGAGGACCCCTGCGGCCAACCCAGCAATGCGCGATCGAGAGTCGCCTGAACTACTTTGAGTCCCTCCTGGCCCGCATCCCGGGCATGCCCCGCCGGAAAGAAACATCGTGAGGGAAAGCTATGCAGACTCACCATTTGCTCCCAGCATTGCTAACGTTGAAATTTCCGCGAGATTTGTCCCGCCGAATTTCGTTCTGTATGACTGCACTACGGACCCAAAGAACCACATCGCAATTTACAATCAGAAGATGTTCGCCGCATCCATTCCGACGGAGGAGCGTGAGGCCTGTATGTGTAAGAACTTCGGGTCCAGTCTGACAGGACCTGCATTGGAATGGTTCGTGAGCCTGCCACGAGGGTATATCTCAACCTTCGCCGAACTCCATTAGTTGTTCTGGAGGTAATACGCTAGTAGCAGGAAGCTGGAGAAACACCCCGACGAACTGTACGCTATCATTCAGAGGCCGCGGGAGCGAGGCGTTCGTACGTGACTCGTTTTAATAAAGAGCTAGTCAACATCCCCAACTGCCCTCAGACTACCGCCATCAGGGCTTTCCGGAAGGGCCTGGATGTGGATTCTAATCTATACAAGGAGCTGACTTTGTATCCTTGCCAGACCCTCGACGACGCCCTCAACAAGGCTGGGGCTCGCATAAAGTGGGAGGAGGATGAACCATACTGAATCTCGCGAAGAAGCGCCTTACGCACCTCGGGGGGGTCAACGAGGGACGAGAAGTCCGACCCCCGTGACAAGAAGGATGCGAGGCCACACCCATACGCCCGGGCACCAAGGAACAGTGCCCCTTATGTGCCTGATTATACACTGAGCATTGCACCAGCTGACCTCGTGAACAATGTGCTGAAGCAGATGCCTGGGGCTGTAAGGTGGCCGCCTCGAATGGCGACCGACCCCGCCTCCTGGGACGCCAAGAAAATCTGCGATTTCCACTGTTGGGAAATATGTCTAAGGTTTCCTCTCCCAGTAGCTTACTTGTTTAGATTATAGTTTTGGTGGATCAAATCCTAAGTCCTACCAGCGTCAGTTGTCTCTACATAGCTCTAGTCTTAAATGTAAAGTCCTGTTTAGGTCTTTTGAGTTGTAAGTCGCAGCTGATCAAGACTCATGCTGACACTGTTCACCAGCATGAGAAGCACTTACCACTGGCTACTGTTCACCAGTTGGGAAAAGTTTCATCAGCAGGCGGCTGACAAAGACTCACGCTGACACTGTTCACCAGCGGTGAGAAGCGCTTATGACTGGCTACTG
>JAPKLW010001396.1:43161-67069 GCA_026898455.1 Plectranthus barbatus | reverse complement strand
CAGCTGTGTGTAAGTTGCGTGCAAGAAAACACTTTAATATTATTTCCACTGCGTAACGATTATACTCTGAAAAACCGGGACCAACATCCACAATGACCACGGCCATCACACGGAGGAGTGCCGAGCGCTCTGAATCGAGGTTATGGAACTTCTCAAGAAAGGTCTCCTCATGGAGTACCTGTCACCAAATGGCAAAAAGACATGGACCCAAGGAAAGGCAAACCCTGGAAAAAAGCCCGACGACGGCAAAGCCCCAACCTCCCCTACTACAGAGAAGACCATCCATTTCATTATCGGAGGATCTGAAGTGAGCGGGATCAACCGCAGCTTCGCCAAGCGAGCTTGCCGAGCCACGAGAAATGTGGACGGGGTTCCTCGCAAGAACCCAAAGTACGAAGTCATCGAATTCACCAGTGAGGAGTCACCGGGAATCCACCATCCACATCACGATGCCCTAGTTATCTCCTTACCCATCTCCAATTATCGCGTTCGCCGGATTCTAGTGGACAATGGAAGCTCGACAAACATACTATTCTACCAAGCCTTCAAGGAGATGGGCATTCATGAGTCAAAATTAATCGGCAACATTACCCAACTAACTGAGTTTAGCGGAGAAAAGAGGAACACGTTGGGAGATGTGCACCTGCCTGTGTACTGAGGGGGGGAGAATTTGGAGCTGGCATTTCAGGTCATTGACGCTCCGTCAGCCTACAATGCCATCCTCGGGCGACCCTGGCTGCACGAACTCCAAGCCGTCCCGTCCACTTACCACCAAGTAGTGAAGTTCCCCACGAGGTGGGGAATACACACCATTCACGAGGAGCAAACAGCCTCTCGCGAGTGCTATTACACCAGTCTCAAGGCAGTAAATACCATCGAGGAAACGTTCAGGACCGTGCTGCCCAAAGAACTGGAAGACGTATCACTCGACGAACGCGATCCGACCAGAACCACCTTCATCGGCGCTGAGCTCACTCTGGAAGTGCGGGCGAAACTCATGCAGTTCCTGCGATCCCAGTTGCACGTCTTTGCCTGGTCACACAAGGACATAATCGGGATAGACCCAGAAGTAATGACTCATCGACTACAAGTCGACCCCCACAAAAAACACATCCAACAGAGGCGTCAAAGATTTGCCCCCCAAAAAAACCAAGCCATAAATGAGGAAATTGACAAACTTCTAAGCATCGGGTCAGTACGAGAAGTCAAGTACCCCACGTGGCTAGCCAATGTGGTGGTGGTGAAGAAGAAAAACGATAAGAACCGGGTATGCATCGATTTCATGGATCTCAACAAAGCCTGTCCCAAGGATCTGTACCCTTTGCCCCACATCGACAGCATCGTAAATTCAACCGCGGGGCACGAGCTATTAAGCTTTATGGACGCGTTCTCCGGCTATAACTATATCCAGATGCACCCGGAGGACCAGGAGAAGACAGCCTTTATGACCAACAAAGGGATTTATTGCTATAAGGTGATGCCCTTCGGCCTTAAAAATGTCGGGTCTATGTACCAGAGGCTAGTCAACAAGATGTTCGAGCACCTCATCGGGAAGACCATGGAGGTGTACATCGATGACATACTGGTAAGATCCCTTAAAGCTGGGGACCATGTCGAGCACCTTCGTGAAGCTTTCCAGACCCTCGAGAAGTTCAACATGAAACTAAACCCAACCAAATGCGCATTCGGAGTATCCTCTGGCAAATTCCTCGGATACTTGGTCACAAAGAGAGGAATCGAAGCAGATCCGACCCAGATCAAGGCAATACATCACCTCCCACATCCCAGGAACCCGAAGGAGGATCAGAGGCTTACCGGCCGACTTGCAGCCTTGAGTAGATTTGTGGCAAAATACTATGAGAAAACCCAATCGTTCTTGCAGACCCTGAAGAAAGGAAAGAAATTTGAATGGACCGATGAATGTGCCAAGGCCTTGGAAGAACTGAAGCACTATCTGACCAGTCCCCCGGTCCTATCAAAACCAGAGATCGGGGAAACACTTTTGCTCTACCTCTCGGTCTCCGAGAAGGCGGTGGGATTGATCCTCGTACGAGAGGACCGAACCAAGCAGCACCCCGTCCACTACGCCAGCAAAGCCTTGCTCGATCCCGAAACCAGATATACCACCCTGGAAAAGTTGGCACTCTTGTTGGTCAACTCAGCTCGGAAGCTCAAACCTTACTTCGAATCACACCCCATCAAGGTTGTGATCGCTTATCCCCTCCGTACGGTGTTCTCAAAACCTAGCATGTCCGACAGGCTACTCTAATGGGTTGTGGAGCTAGGAGGATATGGCATCCAGTACGAGTCAAGGACGACGATTAAATCCCAAGTACTCGCGGACTTCGTGGCGGAGTTCACTAATGATCTCCAAACTCAGGCAGAAATGAAGGTCGCCCACCTAGACCAAGAATTCCGGTCTGAGGAACCTTGGGTCCTATACGTAGATGGGGCCAGCAATGTCCATGGCAACGAAGCGGGGCTGCTTTTGACCAGCCCTTGGGGCGAAACCTTTCAAAGAGCCGTACGCCTAGATTTTGATACAACTAACAACGAAGCTGAGTACAAGGCCCTACTCAGAGGAACCCTCCTAGCCAAAGAACTAGGGGCTAAAAGATTGGAAGTCCTTAGCGATTCTCAATTAGTGGTCAACCAAACCAATGCGGAATATCAAGTCAAAGAACCCCGACTACTATGCTACCACAAAGAACCCCGGCTACTATCCCACGAAAAAAACAATCCCGGTCACCTGGGTCGAACAACCGATTGCCACCAACAAAGCAGAAGCAGCGCCCGTAAATGCAAACCCCGAACCATCATGGATGACCCCCATAATGATGTTTATCCAGAATGGGACCAAGCCAACCGACAAAAATGAGGCCATGCGGCTGGAGCGACAAGTCGCCCGTTACACAATACTGAACAACACCTTATACCGAAAATCCCTTGAGGGACCTTTGCTAAGGTGCATCAAAGAGCCCGAAGTAACGCGAACCCTACACAAGATACACGAGGGCGACTGTGGCAACCACTCTGGAGGACGATCCCTGGCACACAAGATAATATCGTCCGGGTTCTACTGGCCTACCTTACACCATGATGCCAGGTAATTCACCAAGAGATGCGATCAATGTCAAAGATTTGAAGCCACCTCCGACATTAGCGTTGAACCCCTGCACACAACCATTACCCCTTGGCCCTTCATGTCGTGGGGGATGGATATTGTGGGCAAGTTACCCCGAGGGATGGCCCAGAAGGACTACATCCTCATAGCCACCGATTACTTAACCAAATGGGTGGAAGCCGAGGTATTGAGGAACACGGGAGAAGCAGAAGTCATAAAGTTCTTATGGACGCATATTTTATGCCAATTCGGAGTCCCAAAGGAGATACAAACGGATAACGGAGCCTAATTTACGAGCAGTAAAGTCAAAGCCTTTTGCAACAAGTTCAAGATCAAGCTCGTATTCTACACCCTAAGGTATCCCGAAGCCAATGAGCTGGCCGAATCAACAAATAGAACACTCCTCAACACCCTGAAAAAGAAATTGGAAGATCACAAATCTCGATGGGTGGAAGAGCTAAGCGGGGTCCTATGGTCCTATCAGACGACCCCACGTACAGCGACCGGGGCTACCCCGTTCTCCCTAGCCTACAGAGAGGAAGCTGTAATCTATATATACTCCCTCCGTCCCACTCTATTAGTCCCATTTGCCTTTTTGGTCTGTCCCACTCTATTAGTCCCATTTCCTAAAATGGCAAACTATTTCACACTCATCAATAAAATATTAATTCCACTACACTCACAAACATTGGTTCCTGTGCCGAAACCATATGGGACTAATAGCGCGGGACGGAGGTAGTAATATATAAAGCAAGAAGTTCACAAAATTTACTAAAATGTCACTTTCCCTCCCAAAACTGTCACATCAATTTTATTTTTTAATTATTTATATATATATATATATATGGATAAATCTATACAATAAATAATAATAAATATTTTTTATAATGTAATACCCTCTTCAAAAAATATTAAGCTTCACCAAATTAATGTTTTAGTATTCTATTTTACTTTATTTTAATTATTAATTTATTTGAAAGATTGAAGTATGAGTTCTTTATCATTAAAGTTGAATTTTGAAATATATGAGTAACAATTTTGTGAATTTTATGATAACTTTATTCATTTATGCTTTTCTTAAACGATAATAATGACTAATCGCTTTCTTCTAAAAAATATTAAATAATCTTTGCTTAAATTTCTTTAATATATTTTATATTAATTATAAAAGTTGGAGTTCTTATGTAAATATAGTCTTACTTTTATAAATATTGGGTTAAATCTACTTTCTCTCTCTTTTTTTGTGAATTTATTGTGTAATTTTAATATGTCCATAATAATTTTCTATTATCATAGTTATGTATGACACAATCAAAATATATTTATGAGAAACACCTAATTTAATTGTAAAAAATACAGTGTAATTTTTTCATTTTAGTTGTACTCACTTTGTAAATGGATGTCTTATTTTGTAGTTTTTGTGCTTACTCCACTCCTTTGACTTTTATCAAATATATGCACGTAATTTGTTTAATTTAGTCAAAATTTATATATTTAATTGGAATTTGTATATAACTTTGGGTGATAAAAAATATTTTTTATCGATGGATAAATATTTTAGATATGTTTGAAAAAATATATAAAGTATTAATTATATTTTAATATTAAAAATACGAATCTAGATGTTGATCGCGCATCGCGCGGGTGTATTACTAGTTCCTATAAAAACACAATTAAGGAGCCCAAGGGTGGAATTTTGTCAATTGGAGAACAACAACTGAGACCTCATGCTAAATTGCGAATTGATTGTTGAAGTGAGAGACGAGGCCTACGCCCAGATGGCTCGAAGGCGACAGCAAGTAGAAAAATTCTTCAACAAGAAAGTAAGGCTAAGGACCTTCCTGGAAGGTGATATGGTGCTAAGAAAGGTATTCCAAAACACCAAGGAAGACAATGCAGGAAAACTTGCTCCCCAGTGGGAAGGACCATACGTGGTAGTTGGAATATCCGGACGAGGAGCTTACAGCCTCACTGACCTGGACGGGAGGCCCGTGTGCAACAGCTGGAATATCAAGCATTTAAAGCGATACTACCATTAGTATCATCCTTGGGCCCTTCACGAGGGACCCAACAGATACGCTTTATCTTTTCAACCTCGTTTCACCTTATTTTTATAGTCAATCATTTTACTTTATTTCATCTATGCATTATTTTACATTTTTTCATTTGATTCTCAATATCGAATACTAACTTGAGCGTCGGAGGGGCGATGCCGCGCGCATCGCCCACACTCACGGCTCTCCCCTGTTTTGTCTATAGCAAATCTATAATAGTAAATAAAGCACGCATCAAAACATACGCTAGAGCAGCGGCAAATATTCATCAACACAAAAGACCACCCCTCAATACCTACAGAGAAGGGGTGGCCACGATCCACACACCAAACAAGTTGTTCAAAAACAAAAAACAAGTTCAGAAAGCATTAAATTCAGAAATTCTAAAAAAGTTCAACAGAAATTAGGAGTTTTTTCGGAAGAGGTCAGGTGGCGACAGACTTGGGGGGCTCGTCGGAGTTGGGTTGTGGACCAAGCTGTTCCCCACCTTGCAGTTCGTCGGCATTGGCGCTTGAATGAGGAACCTCCTCGGTAGATGCTGGGTTGTGGCCTTCTTGCTCGTCCTTTTTCGGCTCGGGGGATGGCTCCTTAAGTTCAGCTCCTCCTTCCAGCTCATCCAGGAAGCCCAGATTCAGGTCGGGAAACTTGAGGGCGATGTGGCCGCAAACCTCATCCGTCGCCTGCCACCATCATCTACGAGAACAACATGGGTCAGTACAACACGAAGAGACAGACAAGAAGAAAAACAACGTACTACCTCATAAGTATCGCTGAAGTGTTCGGACATGACGATGGTGGAATAATCCAACCCCTCGCCCCGCTTCAGCCGAGCAATCTCATCATCAAGATCTCCCAGCTCCCGCCTTAAGTTGATATCCTGAGCCTGGAGCTCTTCACGCGCCGACCCCAGCTGAGCCGTTAAGTGCAGATCTCCCCGCGAAGAGAATCAACTTCTGCAGCGGCACGAGCAAACTCCTTCTTCACTTTGGAGGATCCCCTCTTTGCCTTCTCCAGCTCCAGCTGGCATCGGCGCAGCTCATCCTGAGCGCCGGCCGGCTCCTCCTCCAACCCTTAGACTTTCTCCACAAGCTCACAAACACGAGGGCCCTCCATCTTAGCTCTGGCAAGTTCCTTCACCTGATCTTCCACATGGATGGCTACGTCCTTGTGAAACTCCAGCAAGTCCATCACACCCTACATCAATGCATCACCCGGGATAAGAGGAAGTTCACGTCAAGAAAGTACAAAATCGAAAGGACCCACTCTCACCTCCAGGACCCTCTGGTTCACGCTCGCCACCCTTTGAAAAGCCACAGAGCCAGTCAACAGTCGTCTAGCCCAAGAAAGAAAAGCCTCCACGTCTGCGGCATGACCCTGGAGGAGGGGAAGAGGAGGAGGCTGGGCCCTCAACCTGTCAGTATCCCGATCATGGGAGCCCTCGTGCATGCTCTCCTTAGCCCTTCTCCTCCTCTCCCTGCGTTGATCACGGTCGTCCTCCACATGGGTCACCACCCGATCGTCCCTTCTATCGCTGGCCCTGTGGGACTCCTCCTGAGTGGGCAAAAGAATGTCTCTTCTCGTGCTCAACCGTTGTCCGTTTGGGAGGGGGAGAAACGGCCCGTCTCCCTAAAAAAGGCCGCATCCTTTCCGACTGGCCCGCCTCTGCTTTCACTCTTTCTTTCACCTTCAACGCCTCTACAAGGGCCGCCCTGGTTGATTTAGTTCCTCTCATCCTCGTGAGTATATCCTCGATCCTACTGTCCGTATATCGAATACTATTTGCAGAGATGCACCTCCCAGCTCTCACCTCCTTCCACGAAGTCATGTCCGCAGCGTACGCTTTGTTCACCCTCAGCAGCTCCGCCTTAGTAAGTTCGATCCGCTTCAAACCTGCGAGAACAACCATCACATGTCAGAATCCAGTATAACTCCAAGCAACACAAGAGATAGCCTAGGAAATGAAAACTGACTCATAGTGTCTTCCTCGATTGGAGTAAACTCTGGATTCCTCGCATCCATCTCCAAATAGAACCACCTACTCCACCATTTCGAGGAGTTATCGGGCGCACCTGTGACCAGCGGAGGCCTATCTCCAAACCATCGAGTAGCATAATAGTACCCCGGTCAATAAGGGTTAAGACGGTAGATGAAATGCCATTCGCGAACGGAAGGCAGGCCAAGTCATTGATCCATAAAGATAAAAAATGTCCCCACCAAGTGGCACCAAGTCACCGGCGATAAATTGAAAGGGTACAAATCATAAGATTTCAACACATTACTAAAAAAGGGATGAAGCAGAAGGTCAACTCCTTTATCTAAGTGGGCAAGTAGAACGCTACGAAACCCCTTGGCAGGGCAAAGCACCTATCATCCGCCAACGGAACCCTATACCCAGGCGGAACCCTGGCGGAAAGCTCTAGAGCCTCCACCACCTAACCTACTGAGACTGAGGAAACCGCGTCCCTGACTTGATCCCTTTTCGGCTTTGCCTGCTTACGAGTCCTAGACCTAGCTGATTAGACCGGTGGCTCTCCGCCGGAGGAAGAAGACACCTCTACAACAGACTACCTAGAAGGAGAACCCTCATCGGCGTCCCTATCTACCTCAGGAAGACTCCTACCCGAGGATAAGGAACCCACCTCCTCCGAGGATGATGAATCAACGGACGGAGATTCATACCCATGAGCGGGAGAACTACTCCCCTTGTTTTGCGAGTCAAACGACGACGACATAGAAGGGAAATAAACCAAAAATCCCCAAAATTTAACACGCTAACCCATACTACCACCACAAACGTGAGAGCAAGCACCAATAACAAATAACTTAAGGCGATCCCATGGGATTAGGGTCAACTAACCTCAGGCCAAGAATTTGAGCACAAGGGAAAGGTTGCGATCGCCGGAAGGCACGCCTGGGGGAAGAAAATGGAGGCTCGAACAAATTATGAGGGAGAGGGTGATGTGACATGCCTTTTGCAAGCGACGGTTCGCCTCCCCAAACAACTTGCGAAACTACCCCGCAACTTCCGCATAATAACGGTTATACCCCCACTGCGCAACAAAATGGGTAACCGTTCCCGTGCACGACTTTCGAAAAGTGCAACCCGAGATCCAGCCCGCGCTACCCGACAAGGCACGGATCGCCGATAAATTCAAAATCTCGGAAAGGAACCTTACCTCCAGAATGACCCCAGGATCCAACGATCCGCCAAGAATCAATAAGAACCCCTGCAAGAGTTCCCCACGGGGACGCACAGAGTGCTGCGCATAAGAGCTTGGCTACCATAAAGCGGGATGTCCCCCACCTATCTCGTGGTTCCGGACCCACGAATTGAGCCCGCAAGGCAGCCCCACGGGGCTACTTGCACCTCCGTGTGAAATCCACCAAGCTGGATCTTACAATCATCGAGTTTACCTCTAGGTAATCGACCCTCCAAGGAGATGGGAATCTCACGAGATCCCTTCTTGGGCTCCCGATGCCTCCTCATGAGGAGCTCGGAACTTCTGCGCTCTGAGCACTTGCATGAAATGGGTAGGACCCAACTGATTCGACCTTGGGGTCTCCCTAGTACATTCAACCCCAAGCCCGAAGGGGCTATTGTTGGGCCCAAAAATAATTGGGCTAGAAAAGCCAGGCCCAGGCCCATTAAGGATGGTGACGGCCCAAGAAGACACATTCCAATGGGCTCAACGGCCTCTGGGCGATGACGTAAATTTGATCAAGGACCTAGCATACAGAAGACAAGCTCCAGCACCCAGTTAAGAACACGATCTACTTCTGCCCGGGGACTGCCATCCCAAAGATCAAAGCGAGTAGCTCCTACCTTCGTGTACGATCCCTACAGGAGACGCTGGGACTAAAATTTGGAAATGCGCCAAATCCGAAAGGAAGTTAAGAGACCACGTGCCAGGCAGCCCCCCGAAGTTCTCGCATGACCAACGGTCTGATCCCTTCGCGAAGCTCAACGAACCCTAGCTAACCAATCCCGAAAAAAGCTCAACGGTCATCACCCGTGAATCGCCCCCAAAAATCCGGAACCACCACCGAGAGTAACTAGGGTTACAAGGACTTCCCTTAACCTATAAAAAGGACGTTTGGAGCTCATTTGAGGCACATTTTTTCCTAGATATAGACGCACCGACATACTTGAGCATATTCTTTAATTGAAGCAATTTTTGTAAACTTTCACTCACGACTTATTTGTTAGGCCTCCTTTTGCATTTCGTTGATTTTATTCTTTTCCAATTTGTAATAACTTCCAAGGGTCCCTATATAATCGCAAATCGAACCTCAACAATACACATATTATTTTTAATGGGATAATTTTGTGGACAAAACCCTATTTTTGTAAGCTTTGTGTTTAATCTACTTATTTTTATTTTTTTTTAGTATATATATATAGTTGGACATATAGTATATAAAATTATTTATATTATAATATATTAATATATAATTTTGATGAATAAAAATGAAAATATATTTAAAAATAATTACTACAAATATAAAAATATAAAAAGGGCTCATTTTTCATAATCCTTTTCCTGCTTAGAAAGCTTTATTGAAACTCTGTTGGAATATACATCGAACCTCTCAACCCTCCTCATATCCTCGCTCATCTTACTGAGTTTATTGCGTTATTTTCCTATCCGCATTTTATTTCGTTTGTTTTGCATTCCTTACTTTCCGATTGCTCGTCATTATTCATATATTCTCGTTATTGTTTGTCGTTGCTATAAGGATTCTAAGAGCTCCTCTTATCTCGAAAAATCGAACCTCAACACATACGAACAACATAGCAAAGGTGCACATGCTCAGATATATAATGCTTAATATTTATTAATAATGATAGTTGAGTTCATCGAATAATTTGATGAAATCAAAGATACAATATCAATCACGATTTCAGCGGTTGATTCACTTTTCAAAAGCTTTCGGCCGGTGGAGGTGGTGGAGGTGCATGATGGTGGTGGTGATGGCGAGGAGGATGGGGATGAGTACGACGGCGACGGCGTATTTCTTCTTCATCGTCATGGTTGTGAGGAGGAGGAGCATGGTGGTGTTTCGGAGGATGAGGGTGGTGGCCGTGAGGTGCGGGAGCGTCGTGGTGGTGGTGGTGATGGTGGTGCTTGAGTGACTCAATGTTCAAAAAGAGCTCCTCATCTTCTTCCAAACTACGAGCCAGAGAGGGGGTCACAAAAAGGGCCAGCAGCCCCATGAGCAACAAAATGGAGTATGCAGGAGACATTTTTTTTTTTTTTCTTTTTTGTTTGTTTGTAAATATTGCTGTTTTTTTATGAGACGAAGTGATGAACGAGGCCTATGTTTTATAGTGTGTGTGGATGATGAAACATTTAAGTTTTTTGTTTAGTTATAGATTATTTTGAGGATTTAACATTAACTCACTGTCTTTAATTGTTTGTTTGAATATATTATTTGGTGAGATTTTATGCCCAGCATTCTGCAAATTACAATCAGTACTGTATAGGCTTAATTAACTTTGAAAGTAAGTTTAGGGTGAAAACATATTGCCAATTAATTAAGAACAAAAAGTATTGGCAAAAACTTGCGTTAGGCAGGCCTAAACGGTTTAGGCGGGTTTTATCCTACCCATATGGGTTCACCCATCCCAATTAGGGTATATTATATGGGTTTGGGTTTGGGTTAATGGATAAAACCCATCTAAAGCTTGGGTTAATGGATAAAATCCGCCTAAATCGTTTAGGCCTGCCTAACCCAAGACCTTCTCAAAAGTATTAATGTTGAGTTGCAGTCGAAAAAATGCTATATATCACAATAATCCAACTTTTCAGATTTCTCAAAAAGTAGAGAAATGAATCCATGCACGATCATATTTTATATATAAAATTTGAAAAATATATAAATATTTGATTTGGTCTATCTAATTAATTATATTTAATATAAATATTATATATGCATTGTAAAGAAAAGAGTATTAATGTTATGCCTAATATGACATAGTTATATATTTAAATTGAAAAATTAAATTAATATCTGATGTGAGGCGGAGGAGCATATTATGAATTGCCCACAACATGATCATGATCTTCAGTTGCATCTAAGCTCCATGATCATCGCCCCAAGAAAATCAAGGGAGAGAATGCACGAGACAAATTTTATTTCTTTTTCTTTGAAATTATTGATGGAGTCAGTGGATGCAGCATTTAGGATTGCTGGTTAATATACCAAACGTTGCATATCTGGTATTGTTTTAAATATACGGGGAATGTAGCATTTATTAACTTTCTTTATTTAGTAACATTAATTATTCATATTCAATTATTGGAAATTTATCCCAAAAGTTTTTGTTTCTGAGAATTTTATCCCAATTAATTTATGTTAGGGTTTTTTATCCTATTTTTTTATTTTATTAGGGAATTTTATCCCAAATGCTGATGGGGTTAATTTATTTAATATTATTCAATTTTAGAAAAATAAAAAATATATACTAATCAAATGTTATATAATGATTAAATATTTAACTTAAAATTTTAAAAAAATAAATATTTAACTTAAATTTAAAGAAAATAAAAAAATTTCACTCACAAAATTTGTTCAGAATTATTTCTCCAAAACCAATCATTCTCAAACCCATCCTTCACTCGCCAAATCTATTCAACATTATTCAATTTTGGAAAAATAAAAAAAAATATACTAATCATATCGTTATATGATTAATTAACGATATATTATTAGTCAAATTCCGATTTCTTATATTTATATGTTCTCGAACTTCACATGGATAATATTATATTCAGAACAATTTTCTTTTTTGGATGTTGCATTATATCTTAAAATAGAAGAAGTCATATAATCAATTTAAAATATTAATAACAGTAAATTAGTAATTAATTATATAACAATTTCATTAGTATATTTTTTTATTTTTCCAAAATTGAATAATATTAAATAAATTTGGTGAGTGAACAACGGCTTTGAGAATGATGGGTTTTGGAGAAATAATGTTGAACAAATTTTGTGAGTGAATTTTTTTTTTATTTTAAGTTAAATATTTGATTAACATGAAACTAGTTTCCACTTTTTAAATTTTATTAAAAAATAATAATTCCACGTGAGTGACATGTCAGCGAACACGTGAACAAAAATGTGTGACTCAGCAGTTAAAATTAACTCCGTCAGCATTTGTGATAAAATTCCCTAATGAAATGAAAAAAGATAGGATAAAAAACCCTAACAAAAATTAATTGGGATAAAATTCCACTACCAAAAATTCATCGTTTTGCGACCACAAAATTGGTTGCAAATCCGTCGCTAACTGCTATTTTGCGACGGATTTGCGACCAAAAACCTTGGTCGCAAAAACCTTGGTTGCAAAGTAATTTGCGACCAAAAATTTTATCCGTCGCAAGTTTTTGCGACCAAATTTTTGGTCGCAAAATTTTGCGACTAAATATTTTGGTAGCAAATCCGTCGCAATTTTCGTACTTAAATTTTGTGCCCTGCGTTCAAGGAGGTTCGAACTCAGGACCTCCCGCACGCGTGATGGGCGCGTTACCACTGAACCAAACAATAATCTCATACATCATACGCACTAAAAAATATAAATATAAAAAAAGAAAGAACTTAGCGACAGATTCGCGACCAAATATTTGGTCGCAAAATTTAGCAACCAATATTTTGATCGTAATTCGGTCGCTAAATTTAAAATTTTAATCCGTCGCTAAATTGCGACCACTTTTTTTTTGGTCGCAAATTTGCAATTTTTTTGTAGTGTTCCCAGAAACAAAAACTTTTGAGAAATTTCCTAGTTTTCCCTCAATTATTCACGAGACAGTCAATTTCAGATGTGGCGATGTGCGTTTTTTTCTTCTTCTAATAAATTGATCAATTTAATTAAAATTATTACACTTTCCAGTTATTTTTCTAATTACAAGGACTCGAGAAATAGATTCCCACTTTTTTTTTAAAAAAATTTCTTTATAGCATTAATTTAAACACATATCTTACATGTTTCGCTCAAACTCATGAACTTTTAATCATAGATAAAATGCTTTTATCAATGCATCTTGAACAGAGACTAGATTCTCACTTTTTCATAATTGATTGAAACACATTATTTTAGTAGATTTTCATGATTTTCTCAAAATCCAAATTTAATTTGTGTTTGAAAATGCAATATTGGTAATTAACGTTGAACATAAATTAACTAATGTAACTTCCAGGAAAATGCAATTCATTTTTTATTGCAGAGATACATATTTATGTCATCGATCTAGGGGTGCAGCTTACTCAAAAAAAAAAAAAAGTAACCATTCAAGAACGCTATAGTAGATTATATCTTTTTTTTTATGATAAAGTAATAAATTTACCCGTTACCGAATTATGAATTGAATAAATTTCGCTCAACATAAATAAATTCTTATATTGATTTTGTACTGCGATGACTAAATATTAATCCTCAAAGTGTTAGTAAACCTAATTTTCAAGTGATTTTCTTAATTTGGTCAGATCTAGTTTCTCAATTGATTCTATGATGCCTTGTTAGGAAATTTGATTGTTAGAATTTTTTTTATATTTATTTTATTTTGATGGCTCAAAACCAGTTTAAAAAGTTTATATTTTAACTCCAGTTTTGATTATAAAAAAAATATAAAGTCTTATTAGGTCTTTAATTAAGATGTAATTAGAGCTGATCGAAGAAAACTGAAGATCAATTTGTAGATGCGCAAAGGACTCAGACAAATTGAAGATTGGTTTGGAACTGATCATCAGTTTGGAAACTCAAGCTAGAATCTGATCACCAGTTTCCATTATCAAACTGAGTCAGTTTGAGGATCAATATTAATGTTCAAACTAAGTGACATCAGGCAGCATGAAGTTGTCAGACTGAACGACATCAGCATAGAATCTCAAGTTCCGATTCCCATGCATAAAGACAAAAATAATCATATGAGGAATGATGCTGACAAGTTCAGACTTAAGGATTGAAGATTCCTTAAAGTCTGAAAACTCAAGACTTTAGTCTTGATTCCTAGGACTAATTAAAGTAGCCGTTTCGACGCAAATGTGAAAAATCAATTGTCAAAGTCAGAAAAGCAGCAACAGGTACAAACTTTCTAGAAAAGCACCTGCCCACCGCAGATTATAGAGATATCGGATTTGACAACATCTGATTTGTCTCTAAACGACTCTAAATTCAAATCTCTGAACCCTCAACTATAAATAGCAGAGGACTTCAGGAGATTAAAATAATGAACAACCTATTATCGAGTGAGGCAAAACTCTGTCAAAATTCTTACTCAAATTTTTCAAAGCTAAAGTTCAAAGTTTGAGGCATTCACAAGCTTGTTATGTGTCACTTAGTGAACACGAAACTCAGAGCATTTGTGCTTGAGTTTATTTGTACCTTGACTATTACAGGCTTTCAGCCGCAAATCGTCAGTTCCAGGGAGAACTCTAAAAATCTCAAATCCAGCTTGTAGGTTGCGTGGTGTGCCCACACTTCAGTAAGTTGAGAAATGAAGGACGACAGAGGACTGGACGAGAGAGCTAGTGGACTGGTGGGCGCGACATTCACCAACTAGTGATAGATCGTGAGAGCACCCTATAATCCGACATTTAGTGAATTTCCAGACTCAGTCTGAAGAGTGGACATAAGACTTTTGTGTTCAAACCACTATAAATCCTTTTGTCGTTTATAGCTTTCATTTATTAATTTTCATATCTTTAAAACTCAACACTCAATTAATGTTGAAGAAGACCTCTAAACTGATTAACGAATATTTAACTTTAAAAGCTCTTTTGACAAACCAAATTAATTCAAAATAATCAATTTAAATAAGTGCAAATTTATTAAAATTTCTGATGTGCTTTACAAAACTTTCGAGACCAACATGCCTTATTTTTTTTTTCCCCTCAATGCATGAATAAAATATTTTTCATAGGTCGGAATGATATATGAGTAGAGAATTTTATATAACATTAACATTTAACCACACACTCGTCACTACCACAAGTAATAGAAATATAATATTCTCCGAGTATCGATTTGGGGAAAACAAAAAAGGTGCACAAACTACTCAAGCAAGGTTCCATTGATGAGAGAATTATTTTTGATTTTGTTGTTTAAGCTAGGAACAAATTAAATAAGCAACTAAATAAAAACAATGAAATGAGGATGCTCAAACAGGGGAACACTAACAACTTAACAAATTTTCTTGATTAAAGGGTGAAGATGACTCTGACTATGGACTTTGTTTTGCTTAGGATGCTACATCATTACAAACAACATGGAATTTAATTGCAAATCCATGTTTCCTTAACTAAATTTTCCAAAGTAGATGAGATGACTATTCCTAATTCAAAATAATATATTCCTATGCCAAATAAAATAAGAGCAGTTTACCAATGTAACTCTCATGAGCATTTTAGCAAACGCAACATCTACAAATTCCTATGTATATATTGTGCAACATTTGGAGGTCTTCTACTAATCCTAATTTTCCCAGATAAGAATCAGACATAAATCAAGCTAGAGTTCCCACACAACTGATAAACAAGTAATCCAACCTCAAATGCATAAAATTCAAGCTATCAGCAATGTTCAACACAGATACAACACAGGGCAAAACAAACACCCATAGTCCAAATCAAAATGATACTTAGTTCATAACTGATAGAAAATAAACGAAATATAGAGTAATGGTATGTCTAGACATGATTAAATCACAGAAATGATGATTTTTAGTAGAAGTTAAAATGGTTCCTCTTTTGATTCTTGTTGTGCTGGACTACTGATTCCTCTGTGTAGCTTTAACAAACCCAGCTGATAACTTTCTCTCACTACTCTCCTCTGTTCTCCTCCTCTCTCTGTGATGGTGAAGATGAATTCCAGCAAATGTATCTGCCCTTCTCTCTCTAGCGACTGATGCATTAATACCCCAAATCCTTAGATTTCCTCTTTTAGTTATGTTTCTTAGGGACATAATTGAACTGAGTCGAGTTGAGTAGTGTCGTGCTCAAGTTTGACTCGTTTAGTATCGAGTCGAGCTTCGAGCTTTTTTGTCAAATATTTTGAAGTTCACGAACTTTATCGAGCCTTAATCGAGTCTAAACGAACTTTCTAAATTTGGAATATATTTGAAATATCCATTATTATTTTTAGAGAAAATGTTATTTATATCTAAATTAATATCATATCCATGCTCAAATTCTAAATTTTCTCATTATTAGAAAGACATCATTATTGTTACTCATAAATTATGAAAGATATTACTTTTATAAAATAATTATATTATATTTCTTACTACTTTTAGTTATCGAGCTTGCTCACGAGCTCACGAATCGAATACTATGATGCTCAAGTTTGGTTCGTTTAATAAACAAGCTTCTCTGAACGAGCTCGAACGAGCTTTTATCGAGTCGAGACCCGAGTAGCTCACGAACAGCTTGACTCATTTACAGCCCTAATGTTTCCACATCTACCGTGTTAGGAATATTGTTAGATATTATAAAAACCCCTTCAATTGTAATTGATTATAATCTTAGGATGATATGTTTTGGTTCATCAAAGACCTAGCAACTGAATATCGAGTCAATTGTAAAAGTCCTGTATATAAATTCATACTCGAGTTGTAATAGAAAGGAAAAAGAATCAAGAATGTTGAAGGTGTCAGCATATTTGATAAATTGCTGAAGATTGTGAAAAGAAGAAAGGGCCAACAAAGCGGAGGAACATCACAAGAATGCTGAAGGAATAACTCCAGCAGAATCCGAAGGTCTTAACTCAAACTGCTAAGATACCCGACGCACGACAGCGCCCAGCAAACCACAATCAGCAATCAAGAGAAGTTACGGAGTTGTGAATTAGACGGATCACAAATTACAAAGAAACCCGACCAATCAGAGGATAAAATAATCATGATACACAAAGAAGGTTTCAGAGCTACACCAAAAGATTCGTTCTGACAAAGACGACTACAAATAGATGCTATGCCAATCACAGACGAGGAGGCATGAAGAGTCTATGTCCACTGCAGAAAAAGGAAGAACGCAGATAGGCTAGCAATGCCTTTGAGTCTAACGGATAGGATTCAAACAGCCGTTTGAGTCCTCACCTATAAACAGGTGTCATCCTTAATTGATTCAAAGGTTTGCGAAATTCTACACTCAGAGATAACAAAAAGAGATCATATACATTCTCTACAATACGCGAACACATCCGAGCTAAGTTCTTGAATGAAGCTTTTCATAAGATTTTATCTCTAAAGCTCGAGACATGCGAAGTTAAGCTTCCAATGTTATTTTAGGATTCTTTCTTCTATGGAAAGAATCCAGCAGTCATGATTGTCGTGCTAACGTGATTCTTACGGGCAACGCCAACACAAGGATACGTTACGGGAGGAACTATAAAACTCCGACCAGTCGATGTCCAAGGAGAAGGGAGGTTTGTCCTCACTCTATGAATCGACACCGGTTGAAGATTGGAAATCGAGGTGCTTGAAGGTGCGCGCTGACCAGACGGACGAGCTACTCAACATTAGAGATCAGGCCTGACCTTGTACTCATTCTTCTAGTGAATTTTCAGTCAGAGGACTTAAGAGTGGACGTAGAACAGTTGTTCGAACCACTAGAAAATCCTTGTGTTCTTTACTACCTTTATATTGTTATATTCTGCGCATACATATTTGAAACTCAACACATCAAGTGTTGAAGTATAAACTGTAACATTGAAATTAACGATTATTCGAGCTAAAACATATTTGATAAACCCTTGCTAAGTCGAGACCTTAGCAAGATAAGTGCAAGATTAAATTAATACTTCCGCTGCATACAAAACACTGTGATCGGGGACCAACATACCCCTTCTTTAATGAAATGGAATTCCTCACTTTTAATCCTCCAAATCAGGAAAATAGCTTATTTCCATGTCACAACCGCAACTAGTCTCCTCAGCTTGTGTTGACTTTTTTTCTTTGACCAACTCTGCCCAGTTCGTCATGCTACAACTAGGGATGTCAATTTAGCCCGGAATCGAAGGGTTGACCCAAATAACCCGAGCTAAACATCGGGTAAGGGTTGAAAATTTCTTAACCAATAAAAAACAGGACTAAATGATCTGGTCTAAACGAGTTGCGGGTTAAACGGGCTGGACCTGTAGGGATTTTCAGTGAACCGAATCACAAAAACCCATGTGAACCGAATCGATTTATGGATATTGCATATAATCAAAATTCACAATAAAAGCCTAGCATGCTCCTATGAATTTAATGCGATTCGTGGATTATCGAGTTTACCTGAACTTCGTAGATTCTGTACCGATCTTTTGCGTTTGAATTCCAAACTTGAACCAACCACGCGATTCAATTAAATCTGCGGAATATGAAATTAGAATACTAATTTCAAGATTTAATCGAATATGAAATAAAGAAAAACAAAGATCCTGTTGTTCTTCAAATCAGATCTTCAGATCTGTATCCTAATGTTGTTCAGATCTGCTATTGGTGAGGATCCCACAGATCTGTGATGTAGGCCGGAGCAGAAAAATCTCTCTTCTCCCCACTACAGGCGCTGCCCCTCTCTCTCTCTCTCCCTAGGGTTTCAAACTAACTTGAATGTTATGAAGTGGCTAGGGTTTTAGAGAAAGAGTGGTCTATTTATAGACCCGGGGTTTTATCCCTAATGGGCTACTGGGCCCTTTTTCAGCATGTAATTGGGCCAGACCTGAGACCTAATGCAAATAATAAAGTGGGCCTATAAATTAATTAATTCTCATGTCCACAACCTAGGACACAATTAATTAATTAATATTAATTCTTTTTCACCACATAATTAATACTGATCTACCCCTTTATTACCACGTTATGAGAACGGGCTACATTTATTGAGAATCCCCATATTTAAGGTTACCGGACATTCATTAATTAATTGGAGCTTCTGACAAGCTCTATCTACAATTAATTAATATCTTATTATTCCTGAGTAGTACCACTCAATCCTTATTACTCGTGCCTGAACTTAATCAGCCTGCAGGACTTTGGCACGATGAATGTCATTGAGCTCCTCAGGGAATGTCCCCATCCTATTACTCGGATATGGTTACCTAAACCCAGTCTCAGGCGGTACTACACGAACTGTTGTTACCCAAGATGCGGATATACGAGCACGTTACTCAGGCTCTCCACCATGGCAAGTCAAAGCAACAGTCAACCCGTGCAAACCCCTGAACCTTCGTTAGGGTTTGGATTCAATCAATATCGAGATCTTGTATTTGCTGATGTCAGACAATTGAATACATCTCACTGCGGTCCATCAATACGCCACCCTTGCGTACCAGCTTGTCAAGTAACCAAGACAGACTACTTATTCTGACAATGCCGCAGCCATCCGGACAGACGTATCCTCATACGCTGTCTCGGCTGTGATCAGGTTTATGTCTCACTAGGTCAAGTGATCATACTGTCTTCTGCGATCTACTACACGCCGTATGATCGTCCCGATCGGTGAGACAAGATGATACCATTGTTACATACATGTAAGATTGTTTGACATATAGGAGAAATAAACCGTCGTATACTCATTATAATAAATGCTTTCAGTATACAAAACCCATCAGGATCCGCCGAGCTACGGGTTGGCCTGACGGTACACTCCATTTAAAAAATATATATATTTTAATATAATTAAATTATTAAATCTTATAAAAATAAATATCAACTATTTTTTACTTTACTTATTTTATATTTAGATGGAAGTATTTAAATAAATTTTATGTCACAAATGATATACCTATATTTTTACTACTAAGAAATATTATTTTAAATAAATAATTTTTAAAAAAAATTAAGAAACAATTGATTTCTAAAATATTAATTATTATTTTAAATAAATTAAATTCTTAGAATTGTTTAGATTCAAAAACTTATAAAATTATTTAGTAAAACTCTAATATCTTGTTAAATAAATACTTATTATTATTTACTTTATGTCATAGCAAATTATTTAACATAATTGTGAGATCTCATCAAATTTTTATGATATAAATATATTATTATTATTATTATTATTATTATTATTATTATTACGTATTGCAATATTATTTTGTAATTAATATATTTAATTTATTTATTTAATATGATATTATTGGAGTTATATAATTAAATAGTATGATTGTTTAATTTATCTAATGTATTAATATAAAATATTTTATGTTAGTTTTCAATTATAAAAATAATTATTTATTTATATATAATTAATTATATTAATAAAATAATAAAAATTAAAGTTTAATAAAAATTAAAATAAAAAATCATAATTTAGTCAGCCCGAAAATTGAAAGCCGAAGGGTTAGGGTTGGGGTTGAGAATTTCAAACCCGACAAAAGTTACAACCCATTTATCCCGTACCGATTAACCCGCAGCCTGATAGGCCTGGCCCGAAACCCAGCGGGTTGGTCCGTTTAACATCCCTAGCTACAACATCACTTTTCTCATGCTTTAGCTTCGAGCTGGGAAATGGAAAATTTCCTACACGGGTTTTTTTAACTCCAAATCCTCAAAAAATATCATTATTTAGTCTAAAATACTTAATAAACATAGAAAGACACTAACAATTAAATACTAGACAAAAAACAATGAAAATTGGACGAAACACAAATCAAATGCTCTCAAAACCAAGCTAAAATAGGAGAAATATAACTCTTTTACAAAAATTATCAATAGTTAGTAGCACTTGCGGATGCACACTAGGGTTGAGTGGGCTAAAGGCCCTAGCCGAAATTTTTTTCGTTTTAATAATATAATATTTTAATATTTTTGGTATTTTTATGTGATTGTCCTTTTGTAAATAAGAAAAAGAAAAGGTATGAGGACTGAAAATGAAGATGTGTCAAAAAAAATTGTTACATTCAACTTTGTTTTTATTTTTTTTACTTAAAATTTAATAGGGGGCCTACCAAAAAATTCTAAACCACCACTACTTAATAGTGCATAAATATATTTTACCTTTCGCTTAAAAAGAGAATATATAATAACTTTTACCCTCATACCAATGTCTTTGATTTTTATTTTTATGTTTTTGTAAATTAAATATTATATTAATCACACTTTTTTTATTTAGTCAACTTCATTCACTAAGGTCGGGGAAGCCCTTCTTAACTGGGAAAGAAACCATTTTGGCCATGTGGGCTACTTGATTCACATTCACAGAAGGAAAATTTTGATGCTCCAAGAAGGAAGCCATTCAGATGATCATTTGCGGACTCTCAGGAAGGCGGAAGCCGAGTTGATGGCTCTTGAGGAAAAAGAAGAAATAATGTGGCGACAACGGTCCCGGGCTATCTGGCTAAAAGATGGGGATAAGAATACAAGGTTTTTCCATAATACATCATCTGGTAGGAAAAGAAGAAACAGTATATCACGAATTAAAGATCTGGATGGCAATTGGGTGGAGGATGATGCCTCTATCGAGCAGGTGTTTGCTGCGTATTTTAAAAATATTTTTGAAGCCGAGCAGCTCACTCGGATGGAGCAGACCCTGGATGCTGTTAGACCAAAAGTTAAACCTGAGATGAATGATTTCTTGACGAAACCTTACACTGAAGGAGACATTATTGAGGCTGTTAAACAAATGCATCCCTTGAAAGCCCCCGGTCCAGACGGTATCCCTGCTCTCTTTATCTCTAAGTTTTGGTCGGTTATCAAGCACGATCTTGTCCCCACGATCCTCAATATCCTCAACCATGGCCCATCCCCGCAGCCAATTAACCACACAAATATCGTCCTTATCCCAAAAACAAACTCTCCAGCCACCCCTCAAGATTACCGCCCTATTAGCCTTTGTAATGTGGTGATCAAGTTGGTTACCAAATGTATTGCAAACCGGCTGAAAACTACCCTCCCCGAGGTGATCAACCAAGCTCAATCTGCTTTTATTCCTGGGCGTCTGATTACCGATAATGCTCTTCTGGCTGCGGAGTTTTTCCATAACCTCAAGACCAACAAGTCAAAAAACCAAGCGAGCTTCGCGCTCAAGCTCGACTTGTCGAAGGCTTATGATTGTGTTGACTGGACTTTCTTGGAGAAGGTTATGCTGAGACTGGGCTATCACCAACAAGTGACTGGGCTTATCATGAGGTGTGTGTCATCAGTGTCCTACTCCATACTGATCAACGGGGCCCCATCCCCTCCTTTCTCCCCTTCCCGGGGCCTCCGTCAAGGTGATCCCCTGTCACCCTACTTGTTTCTCTTTTGTACTGAGGCTTTCTCTGCCCTTATTCAGCAAGCTGAGACATCCGGCCTCATCCACGGAGCGAGAATCTGTCGAGATGCTCCCCCTATCACTCATCTTTTCTTTGCTGATGACAGCATCATCTTTGGTAAGGCTTGCGAAACTGAGATTCTTACTATTAAGGCTATTGTTGAAACCTTCACTAGATCATCGGGGCAACGGGTTAATCTTGGCAAATCGGCTGTTGCTTTTAGCAAGTGCCTTCTTCCTGAACGAGTCTCATATCTGGGGTCTTTGTGGGGCACCCCGGTGGTGGAGAAACATACCTCCTACCTGGGCATGCCGGTGTCTGTTGGACGAAGGAAGCGGGATATTTTTGACTTCCTTGTTGATCGGGTCATTAAAAAACTCAAGAGTTGGAAGATTAGATCTCTTTCTCAAGCCGGGAAACTCACTCTTATCAAAGCTGTTGCTCAAGCGATCCCCTCCTACACTATGAGCTGCTGCCTTATTCCCCTTTCCACCATTCATCAGATCAACCAAGCTATTGCAAATTTTTGGTGGGGACAGAAAAACTGTGAACGAAAAATTCATTGGTGTTCGTGGGAGAGTCAGTGTGCTATGAAAGATTTTGGAGGGCTGGGTTTTAGGGAGCTGGAGTGTTTTAATAAAGCTTTTCTTGCAAAACAGGGGTGGAGGCTCCTTACAAACCCAGACTCACTTCTTGCTCGATGCTGGAAAGCTCGGTATTACCCTCGCGATAACTTCCTGGAGGCGAAGACAGGGTACAACCCCAGCTTCTCGTGGAAAAGTATTCTGGCTGGTGTCCCGATTTTGAAGGAGGGGATTGAATGGACGGTGAGGGACGGCCGATCCATCCGGGTGTGGAAGGACCGCTGGCTGCGGGATTTTTTTCCTCTTAACCCCCCCTCCCCAGTTTCTTCTTTTGTGCAGGATATCTTGTTTGTTCGAGACATTTTGGACGCTGAAGGACATGGTTGGGATCACCGGCTCCTTCAATCCATTTTTCCTCCAGACGTCAGACACGCTATTGCTGCTACCCCAATCTCTTCCAACCCCACGGAGGACTGTTTAAGCTGGAGACTGATAAGCTCATTATTTTACTCGCTTCTCTATATTATTTTTTACTATTTTATATAGTTTTATTGAGTTTATATATATATTATGTGCATGAGTCTATATTAGGTAGTATTATGCGCGTGTTGGTGTTTTTGCAGGTTTTAGGCCAAATCCAATGGAAATCCGTACCGGAAGCAGCAGATGTTGAAAGAAACATGCACGAATTCTTCCAACGTTGGAATCCGAGCTAATGGGGCACATGGATGGAAATATCTTTGAGTTAGCTTTCCAACGCAACTGGAATTGGGTCAATCGGAGTTCGGAGGAGAAAGTTATGGCCAAAACCGTGAGACCGCGCAGGAGGGCGAAAAGCTGCGTCGACCGACGCCAAATAGACACGATCGACGGGAATCAGACTCGGTCGACGAAGGGCTATTTTCTGGCG